>JABUQX010010815.1:0-19291 GCA_015478945.1 Trachelipus rathkii
ATATATATAACGTATATACTACGTATATATATCACCTATATTATATAAATAAATACTATAATAAATAATACTTAGTAATATAATATATATTATTATTATATCAATCATATATATATATATATGGTCAGCCTGTCTAAAGCAGACATCACGTAACAAGAGAACGGCAACAGAACAGCTTACACTAAACAAATGGTTTATTTATAATCTGCAATAATATTTTTAGAAATAGGTTTTAATAAGACAAGTGTGCACATTTAATCGTAAATAGAAATTAAGTTATTTGAAGAAATCAATCTTTTTCATATTATTTACAGATGAAAGGGTAAGAACTTTGTTGCCAGGAAAGAAATATGAAGTTGTGCGGTTGCCAGGCGTAAAATTTTATAAAATATTCGGTTATCTTTGACTACAATTTTTTTAAGTGGGACTATTTATTAAAGTGAGTTTATTACACAATGTGTAGTAATAAACAATAATTACTAGTTTTTTTTTACAATACTAGGGATTACAAAAGTGAGAAAAAACTGTAAAACACTTATACTAATATATATAATTATATATAAAAATATATATATATATATATATAGTATATTATAATAATATATTTATACTAGATATATATATATTATTATAATATATATATATATAAAGTCGTTTAATATTAAACTAACGAAACCCGTAAGTAGATCGCATTAGATATCAGTGTCGGGTCTCTCGGCCTCATAGGGGACGACGGGGGGACCGTCCCCCGCTCTGTCCCCCATTTGAGCTGCCGAGCTCCCTAATTGGGCAAAAATATAAAACTTCTAAATTTTCCGATAAAATTAAATGAAAAAAAAAAAAATAAATTAAAATAAAATTAAATAAATAAAATAAAAACTTCTAAAATTTCGCTGAATCCAATATATAATTTGTTAACTGTGTGTTGCGTTCTCTAGTTACATAGAACCCCGTGAACAGTCTTATATTATATATATATATACCACTATCTATTATTATAGTAGTATTATATATATTAAATATATTATACTATATATATAGTATATATATATTATATATTATATATTATATAAATATATATATATATATATATGATATATATATATATGGTCCTTATAGTATCAGTGGTGCAGATAATTTATGTTTTTTAATATCATTGTTCTTAATTGTTATTATGATGACAATAATGCAATGGGAAAAGAGGCATCAAAAAATTTAGAATACACAAAAGAAAAAACAAATTATTTACAATATCGTACTTTTTGAGCTCTCATACTCTGGCAGCGCCCGAGATACAGTGAGTCTCCGGGAGAATTTTTGTAATGCAAAATCCCTACCCGAAAAAAAGGAAAAACCCACTGTACGCAAAGTAGGTCCAAGCATGTTATGTCGAAATTCATTGGCATTGCGATCCATATATTTTAGTGATTTACTGCATCGTAGATCCATATAGGTGTAGGTTGCGGTTTACTGTTCTCTAAGTTCAGGTAATAATGTTTTGATTATGTATACACAGAATCTATATATCAAAAAAAAAAAACAATACGGAACGTACCTTATCAAACAATATTTTTTACCCTACCTTAAATCTTTCACGATTAGCACTAAAATGCTTTTTTTTTTCCAAAATGATTCGTATCGTTTTCGGCCTACTTTTAAAATTTGATATTTACAATTCTATATATCTCGTTCATATCTAATAATTTTAGTATTCATATGCAACTAAATTATGGAAAAAAATTCAGCACGCATGAAATCACAAGTATATGATATAGTATACTATAATATAGATATAATAATATATATATATATATATATATATATACATATAATATAATATATATATAATAATATATATATATATATATATATATATATATAAAATATATATATATAATATAGATAATATTACTATTATTAATTGACAAAGACTTAACGCCCACACGGAACGGGAGCTCGGATCAAATTTTTTTCACAGGTAGCATCTACGATACATAAATAGATGCCTAGGGCGAAGATGAATTTTGTTTTTTTTAACTGTTTTTATGAAAAAATTAGCGTTAGTTAGGTTAGGTCAGAAAAAAATTCTGTTTCATTTCGCCCTTTAAAACATCATTTATGTATCAATAGAGGCATAACTTGTCTGAAATTTTATTTTCGAGGTATCCGAGCTCCCGTTCCCGCGTGGGCTTAATTTAGTAACTTTACGCAGTATATATATAATATTATATATGTACACCAGATATAGTACTATATATATTTATACATATTTATTAGTATGATATATATATATATATATATATATATATTTATATAATATAATAAATATATATAATATATAATATATATATCTTTTTTCTTCTCATATATATAAAATGTAGACACATATTTGCATGTATGTATGCAAGTATGTGTATGTGTCTACATTTTATATATTATGAGCAAGAAAAAGAACATATTAAATTTAATTTTCAACTCCTCCGTTGAAGCAACAAAATATGCAAATAAAATGTTCATTTTTTTTCTTCTTTTTTTAATCATTTGCTGTGTGAAGTTTGGTTTTTCTTCTCTCGCGTTCTTTTTCACCATTTATTTGCCTTTTTATTTGGTTTGAGGAGTAAATTATATTTGAAATAATTAATTATAATTACTGTTCCGAATTTATGAACACGTAAAATTGCGATTAAACAATTTGGATTAGCAGAAAGAGCTTCAGTATTTCGTTATTTTTTTTTTGTACTATAATTAGCTTTTGTTGTTGCAGGAATTTGATCGGACAAGCTCATTTACTCTCTCTCTCTCTCTCTCTCTCTCTCTCTCTCTCTCTCTCTCTCTCTCTCTTTCCTCTCTCTCTTTGTCAGTAATTTAATTTAATAGCAAGCTACTGAGTAAGGAAAATTTATTTCTGTCTCCGACTCCCGCTCCACAATTTTAGAAAATTTGCGACTAACTCTCCGAATTCCTTTCTTTTTTGCCGGCTCCGACTCCGGTTACGGATACTTCTCCTGATTCCGGCTCCGACTCTGGTCCCCGGCACCGGATCCGGCTCCAAGGCACCAGATCCGGCTTCCGAAAGCCTGGTTGATAGTAATAAAAATAGACCCAGATTTAACGGAAGAGATTTGCTTTGAAATATAGGATCAAGTAAAGATAAGACCACACAAATCGATGGGTTGCCAGATTTCAAATCGATTGGTATCTAGATTTCAAATCGATATGTTGCCATATTTCAAATCAATATGTTGCCAGATTCAAATCGATATATTGCCAGATTCCAATAATAATTATAATAAATAATTGTGTACTTTTCATAGTTTTTATTTTTAAATATTATCATTAAATTTGATTAAATTTAGGTTACTTTATGTTAGATTTTGTTTATTATTATTGAATTTCTAGACCATAAATGGATAGTATCATAATCCGGCCATAGGAGAATTCTCGGTAACTTCTTGGCAACCCATCTATTTGGTTGCTTATCTTACCTGATCCAAATATGTACGACGTGACGGACCAATCTGAGGTGAATTGTTGAGAATTTAGCTGACTTCGAAGGATTTGAAAGGAATGCTTATGTTTAGTAGCAAGGCGAGGTCATGGAGTGGTTTCTTTCTATCAACTATTCCTACCTGTTCCTCATTTAGCCCTATTATGGGGGGGGGTGTATGTCGGATCTTTTTACGTCGCTATGCGAACGCAGTGCGCAAACCCTATATTCATCGTACGGGATTAGCCAACATGTATAATGCCTTATGACGGTTACAAGTTGGATCCGGCTCAAAAATGGCACCGGGTAGTCAGTTACTTACGCGACCGACACGCACAACCGCACCGCCACCGTCTGACCACTTAAGCCACAGACAGACACAGACACAGCGCAACAACCCAAAACACACAACAATGTTTATCAAAAATGACACTTATGTTATAAATTAAAATCATCGCTCACCACCCGCACCTGATACCTAAATTAGCAATCATGCCGCACCCGCACAGCTCCGAGACACGTGTATTGGTGTACACGCACTTACAGACGAAGGAACAAACTAGGTCCGCTAGCTCGGTGTGTGTCGCCTGTATTGAGAGTTCCTATTTTAAAGTCCGTACAGGTGGTAGGTATATAGTAAATTAGAGATTCAGCCGGTAATTATAATCGGTTTCATGTCGTCGATGCTAAATTTCATAACATGTATACATAACTAGGTAGGTTAAGTTATATGGTAGTTTTAGTTTATATTATCTTATATTACTTACATATCTGTCGTAGATTAGTATAAGATTGGACGTTATCGATAATAGTCTAAGTAATAGTTATGTTAGTGATTAAAATATAGTTACGTCTATTAAGTTTTAATAGTATAGTATTTAAGTTATGTAGTATGTCTTTAAAGTTATAGTTAGGTAAAGTATTTAAGTTGAGATTAGGTTAGGTTACTGTTAGGTAGGAGATGATTAGTTTTGTCTGATTGCGTCGAGAGAACTCTAAACTAACTAATTTTTTTTATTCTACAATAATGTAGACAATGTTGATCCTTGTCGATATCATTTAGGTACTAGCTGTCGGCGAAGTCTAAGCAAGGAGAGAAAATTCACATTCTCTAACCCGACGAACTGTAATCAACCAAATGAGTCGACAGGGAGAAATAGATTGACAGGTCAAAAGATCGACATATTAGTAAAAAAAAAAAAAAAAAAATCTCCTTAGGTGTTCTATAACGAATGGGTATTTACATATAGCCTAGTAGTAAGTCTATATTTATCTCAACAAGGTGCATAACTGAATTAATGTCTCTTGCACAAACACAAGGTACTTTCATCTACTGTACTTATTTTTTTATTTTTAATTCAAAACCGTTTATTTTTCATAAGCGAATTATTGTGAATAGTTTATTAGAGAAGAATATAGAGAAAGTCAACTGGCGACGGGAAACTTGCGCTACTGCAATCTATATTCGGTACTCTGGAGATATCTGGATGCGTACCTCCACATAGAGCTAAGCTCATCTGCTAACCTACTTCCTCTGCTCTCCGCTCTCGACTTTGTCATTGCCGAACGTCACACTATTGCTTCTTCGAAACGACGGATCACGGACACCGAGGGGGAGACGGAATGACTGGCAACGAGAGAGCGGCTTTCTCGGACTCCCTCTTACATTAATAATAAATTGAGATATATGAATTTAGAAAAATTTAATATTAAAAAGATAACAGTAGAAGTTGAAAGACTTTTTGATCATCTACGACTATCTCCCACTAATCTAGCCTAGATTAGATGCGGTGCATTTCTGATATTCTCGATTTACTTAGGTTCAACACCCGCCCAATTCGTCACTATTAATAGGCCCTAACAATTAGTGTATTAAGGTATGATCTACACCCTTATATTAATAAATAAATATATCATATACTATAATATACTACTATATATATGAGGATATCTTATATACCCTATATATATTTATATATAAATAATTAGAGGTATTAAGTACTATGATACCTACGCTAAATTATATCACTATTCCTAAATAATACATCAGAATAAAGTAGTTTACATATTTAGATATACTATAATTATATATACTAGTATATATACTAGTATATAGTTAATAGTAGATAATATAGTCACGTACTACAATACCTATATATAATATCGATATACTAACTAGTATATATTATTACCCATAATATTATTGACTTTATATATCATTAAATCAATTCGAGTGCAACATCACGGGGACCTTTCTTTAAATACCTCGGAATAGGTGGGTACCTCGACCAACCGGCTTGCTGGTGCTGATGGTGCTGATGCTTAGTGCGCAGTACACAATTCCAGTGTCCAGTGCGTGGGCAAACAATATTAAGGTATCCCGGTCTGCGATTGAGCCGTGCCTGCTTTTTTAACAAATATAATAGTCATCAAGTGCATTGAAAAAGGTGTGGTTACTGGCTCGGTGCGGGCCAGCGTGGCTCTTGCTGGTGTCGGGCGGTGCGGTGCGTGCTGGGAAATGTCCGATGCTTTCCAAACATTACTTCGGAGAAATGAGTCGGTGTTAATCATATATTTGTATATTATCATTATTATTTATTTATTTTATTTATTTAATTTATTTATATATTATTATAATTTGTAATAATAATTAATAATAATAATATAATTAAGTATAATAATAATAATTAATAATAATATAATATAATAATATATAATATAATAATAATAATAATAATAATAAAATTCAGAATCAATTTAAAAATAAATTATTCACATAAGAGCAATAGATAATAAATTTTAACTTGACATTTTAATATACCTGTCTGTCAATATTTATACAGTTAAATTAATGAAAATACCAATTCTGGGGACGCGGTAAAGGCTACTAATGAACACGAAAGTGTGGTCTTTGAACCCCAAAATAATAAATAGGTGAATTTAATTTGCTAACTAATGTTAATCTCCAAACATTTTGATTAAAATGTATAATAATAAATTAATATTACAAAAGATAGGTCGTGAGACAAGTAACAATGTTAAGAATATAACAGTGATAAGAAATATCAATAATACATAACTATAAATAAATGATAATAAGATTTTGTGATAAAAGGAATATTAAAACAAGAGAATGATAATAATGATAATTATAAAATAATATAATAATATAATATATAATAATAATAATTAATAATAATAATCAATAATATAATAATAATAATTATTAAAGTAATAATAATAAGTTTATTTATTCGATAATAATAATTAATAATAATAATAATAATAATAATAAAATAATAATAATAATAATAATGATAGAATAATAATAATTAATAATAATAATTACGACGATTACATATTAATGTATTACCATGCCTGGATCATCAAATTAACCAACATATATATTTCAAACAATGGATTAAAACCTTTACTTTCTCTATAAGCACTACCCGTCCGTCTTAATCACTCACATAAAACCTGCGCCACGTTATTGGAATTTTTTTTGTAGGTTTGTTGCAGGAGTCGGTTGGTGCGGTAGAGCCGAGAATGGAGGTATGAAGGTCTGGGGTAGCTGGAAAAAGGGGGGGGTGTCTGTATCCTATTGCAAGAGAATATTGTCATTTTACCAGATCGAATACTTTCTTTTAATCCTCTCAGATTAAGTAAATTATAAGATAAACTTTATTTTTATTATTCTTTTCTGTTTATATTTTTATTATTGCAATTATTATGATTATTATTATTATTATTATTATTATTATTATATTTATTATATTATATATTATTAATTATATTATTATTATTTATTATTATATTATTATATATTATATTAATTATTATTATTATTATTAATTATTATTATTATATTATATTATTACTTTTTTTATTATATCATTATTATTAATTATTATTATTATATATTTATTATAATTTATTATTATTATTATTAGTTATTATTATTATTATTATTATTATATCAAACTTATTTGTTATTTCTTTTCTTCTATTGACTTATATTTATATTATATTATTATTATCTATTATATATTATTATTGATTATTATTATTATTTATTATTATTCATTAATTATTAATTATATTATAATATTATTATTTCTTTTTCTTCTGCTTTGTATTTATATTTATATTATGATGCCATCTTACCATTCTCTACATTATTATTATTATTGATTATTTAATAATTATTATATAATTATTATTCATTAATTTATTATATAAAATGTTGTTCATTTATATTTTTTTAATTTTATTCATGATTAAAATTAATTTTTTTTTAAATGATTAACTCACATGGAGAACTCACTGAACCTGGGACCTCTATTTTTTTGCCCGTCGGTCCGCTCGCGACGGGCTTACGATCCTTCTCCTGTTCCACTCCGCGGTTCCAAAGCTCCGACAGCAATAAGCTCCGCGGATCCTTCTCCAAGCTCCGGTGTCAGACCTAACTATAAGCCATAATGTTATAATAGATAATGTGTTAATATTAAGGTTATTGATAATAGTGTTAGTGATAGTTGATGGTAGTGATAAAATAATACTTATGATGTAGGTATTATATGTATTTGTTATATATATATGATTTTTGTATGGTATTATTGTAGGTATTATGATGTAGGTACGTTATTTTTGAGGTACATATAGTATATTATATATTCCTGTTATTTTGTACTTTTCAGTTTTATTTATATAAAGCGCCCACGGCATAGCTTCGAATGGATGAGGGCACTCGACCAAAACCAAACGAGGCGTCCCAGGGTTTCGCAACTGTCGGGTGGGAAGAACTTGAGGTATTCTTCCTTTGGGTTGGCTTCATTTGGCTGGGAACGTTATTGCAGTACACCCACCTCCATAGATTATGGCTCTGCCCGCGTGAGCGGTGGTGTTGATTGTAGGGTTATAAAGAAAAAAAACCAATAACCTTCAGTGACGATAATCTAAGAATTAGAATTAATTGATTTTAAATTAAATTCTTGAGCTTAAAAAAAAAAAGCGTTAAGAATATGTGTAAAACAAGTTAATACTTTACTGCATTTGGCTAGTAGAGATTAGTTATTCTGAGGTAGGCTTGCAAATTGGAAATAGGTTGGTTAATATTTTTGAGAGAGGTTGCATAATTGGGAGTAGTGTTAATAGTTCTGGAGGGGGTGCAGAATCTGGCATAGGGGTGTGATCATTTCTGAGCGGGAGGCTGTAAAGCATTAGGCAGTAGGTGGTAATATTTCTCAGCGGGAGTCTGTAATTGGGAGAGTGCGGGTTAATTATTCTGACAAGGGGTTGTAAATTGGTAGTGAGAGGTTGATGATTTTTCGAGGGGAGTTGTAGAATTTTGGCTCGGTAAAGGGGTTTTTTAATATTTCTGAATGTTGATTGTAAATTGGGGTAGTATGGATGCTTAATATTTTTTGCGGGGATTCAACATTGAGTAGGGTTGAATTCTTGCAGGGGAGTTGTAAATTTGTTTGATAGGGTGGTTACTATTCTTTGATCTGTGGGGTGGGTTTGTAAATTGGAATAGGGATGTTAATATTTTTAGAGCGGTATTTGTACTAAGAATTAGAGTAGTTAATTCTTACTGAGGGGGTTTGCAAGACTGAGGCGAAGTTAGCGGTGTTAAATTTGAGGCGCTGGGGGTTGTAAATTGGAGATTAGAATGATTTACTAATTTTGAAGGGGTATGTTCAAACTCTTGAGGTACGAGTTTATTATTTCTGAAGGTTGTAAATTGAGAGTAGAGTCATTAAGATTTTGACAGGGGGTTGTAAATGCTAGTAGGGTGATTAATATTTTGTGAGGGGTTGTAAATTGGGATAGGATTGATTTATTTCTATGAGAGGGGGTTGTAAATTGGGAGATAGGAGGTTAATATTTCTGAGTGGGTTGTAAATTGGGAGTAGGGTTAATATTTCTGAGGGGGTTGTAAATTGGGAGTAGGTTGATTAATATTTATGAGAGAGGGTTGTAAATTGGGAGTAGAGGGTTAATATTTCTGAGTGGGTTGTAAATTGGGAGTAGGGGTTAATATCTGAGAGTGGTAGGTTGTATTTTGGTAGTAGGATGGTTATTTTTTTTTGGAGGAGGTTGTAAATTTTGAGTAGGAGTTATTATTTCTAATAGGGGGTTGTAAATTGAGAGCAGAGGTTAATATTTCTGAGTGGATTGTAAACTTGGGAGTAAGGGTGGGGTTAATATTTTTGAGTGGGATGTAAATTTTCTCACATTTTTACTATACTGACCTTAGAAAATTCAAATTTTTAAAAAGTATATGTAAAATTCCTTAAAATTTTGGGGGGTGGGGGAAATTTAACCCCTAACCTCTTCCCTACCCTACGATCATAATAATAATAATAATAATAAAAAATATAATAATCATAATAATAAATAATAAATAATAATAATATAATAATAAATAATAATAATAATAAAATTAAATATTAATAAAAAAATAATAATAATTAATACATAATAATGATAAAAATAAAAATAAAAATAAAAACGTAAAATAAAAATAAAAATAAAAAATAATAATAATAATAATAATAATAAATAATAATAATATAATAATAATAATAATAATAAAAATAAAAATTAATATAAATAATAATAACTAACAATGAATAATATAATAATAATTAATAATAGTTGTATTTAAATCTCGTGAACAATTCAAATTTATTTAATTTTTATTTTAAAATTTAAATAAAATGTTTCATTCTTTAATAATTATATATATATAATATAGTATATATATATATATATAATATATTAATATATATATATAATATATACTATATATATATATATATATATATATAATATATATATATAATAATTAATAATCAATTCTCACACCACACATAGTATACACACACACTTAACACACACACCTACGACACAATTAACACACACAACACACACACTATCGCACCACCACCCCATCACACCAAAACATATATTATATAATAATTTGACTATATATATATTATATATATATATATATATATAATATATATAAAATATATATATATATATATAAAAATATATTATATATATAATATAATATATATATATATATATATATAATAATATATATATATATATCATATAAATATATTATATTAAGTATATATATTATATATATTATATAATAGCATATAAATTTGAGCTGTAATTAAAGGGTCTGACGTGACGCTGATTAAAACCCCACTTTGTAACTGAGAACTCGTGTATACGTGTATGAAGATGTGCAGGAAGTCGCGACGTGAATTCTAATTTTAAAAATGAAGTCGATTGAGACTTTTATAGTATAATCGGTTATTGTTAATATAAATTATATATGTATATAATGAATAATAATAATATAATACAATTAATGAACCATCTTTTTATTAAAATTTATTTGAATTGAAAAAAAAATGCGGAAAATAAAAATATGCTTTAAAACTGTTCTTAAATTCAAATTTTTATTTTTGTGTGAGTTTAAAAATAATTGGGGATGACACCAGACAAATGTACATTTATTATTATTTAGCTCTGTACTTAGTTCATAATAAATAATACATAATAAATAATAATAATATAATAATAATAATAATTAATAATATAGAGATAATTAAGATAATAATAGTATAACTAATAATGTATTAGCATTTATTTTCATCTATAATTTTGAGCTTTTTTAAGTATCGGCTAAGTTCTTTCAACCAGAAGAAATTTCATTAAAATATTCGAATAAAAAAAAACTATTGATTTAATTATAGTAATAATATCTTTTCGTCCGTATACTTCGGCATTTTCAAGAGGAATAGTTTTATTTTTAGATTTTACAATTTAATCAATATATTAGTTAAATCAATGCGAAAACAAGAAATAAAATTAATCATTTTTATTTGAATAAGTTAATATGAATTGAGTTTTGTTTTGTTTATTTCAAATCATAAATAAGAATATTCAGATAATTATATTTTAATGTTTATTGGGTTGTGACTCAGCTTGTTATTATACTTAAATGCGAATTCTAGACTAAATTAGTTTTCGTAGTACAGTAGACTTTTATTTTTTATTTAGTTCTTGCATCTTTTTGGTTTTCTTGCTTTAAAATGTTGAATACTTTACTCCGGGCTTAATACTTGCTAGTCCGTCATTTGCTAATTGTTGAGGGTATCTTGTGTATCCCATTATCGAAGCGTTCAGTACACTTTTTCAAACATTGAAATTGGTACACAACGTTCTCTCATCATCCGGATAGTGTTGCAAGAGTAGGAGAAACACGACTTTCAGTTTCAATGACTTAGTAAGATCTTAATATATGAGCTCTTCCCGTTTGTCTGCTTTAATATGCTCTTTTTAAAATTATTTTATTTTTTTCTCTCTTTTGTGGAGAAATTTTCAGTTTTATAATATATTATGAGCTATATCGTTTCCTTTTTCATTGGTGGTGTTGGAAATAAATTATTTAAGGTGTTTTTATAGTTTTCTCTATAATATGAAATGTATCTAAGAATTCTGTGCTATTTTTGAATTCTATATCAAAATTATTAACTAAGTAGCCACTCCAAAGAGCATGGGATTGAGGTAGTTAACGTGAAACTTAGTAAAGAGCATGGGTTTGAAGTAAGAATATGTGTCGTAAGCGTAGAATAAAGGAGCATAATTTGCTCTGTTATGTTCTCTGTCTTCTGTATCGTTCTGTCTTACTCTGTCTCAGTCCTGTCTCTATCTCCCTGTCTTTCTCTTCTCTCTGTCTGTCTGTCGTCTCTCTGTGTCTGTTTGTCTGTCGTTTTCTTTGTCTCTCTGTGCTCTGTCTTTAGTCCTGTCTGTCGCTGTCTGTCCCGTTCCGTCCTGGTCCCTTCTCTCTTCTCTTCTTATCTCTTCTTCTTCTTCTCTCTCCTCTCTCTCCTCTCCTTCATCTCTCTCCAACACTCTGTCGTCATCTCTCGCGATACGCCCTATTTTAGCGATCGCTTTATTAATCTCTGTATTATAATCTAGAAATATTTAGTATTTCATTTAAATTTGATTAGGGATACATATTAATAAAAATGAAAGGAAAATTAATTTGTAGTTTTTTTTTGAAATTTTGCTTTTGAATTTTTATGAGATGGGGGTTCAGGGAGCTTATGTGAAGAAGGTTGACCCAAAAAAATGGTCTGCATGGGAGCGGGAAGGAGGAGCGCACTGCTGCCAGATTAAATTTATGTTCCGAAATCGAGGATATATAGCTCACATCCCTATAGTATATATCAAGCACAAAATAACTGTCAAATACATGCAATCTAATAACCGAAATAATAGATTTAAAAATAATACGGTAATAATAAAAAATATGATAAAGATCACTAAACTATCTAATATAATTAATATAAAGATATAATAATAATAATAGATATATATAATATAATAATAATAATAATAATATGAATAATTATTATTATTTTTATTATTATATAATTACATATAATATATTATCCATAATAATAATGATTAATAAAAATAATAAATATAATATTAATAATTAATTAATAAATAATGAATAATTAATTGAACCGTTTACAGAGAATAAAATTTTTAGTGTTTAGTTAAAGTTGATGCTATTAAATACTTACGACTATTAGATTATTATATAGTGTTCGAGTCCAGTTCTCTGCATCGCTTAAATGTTATACCACTTCTATGATAATATGGTTTTTGATTTTTTCTATTATTATATATATAATATATAATTTTTAATTATTTTAAATATATAGGTACCTTTTTTCCATATTTCGTATTATTGTATATATATCGTATATATTATATTATATAGTTGTATATATTATTTATGTATATGTTTATATGTTATTATAGATATTATTTATATCATATATAATTATATAATTTGTATATATTTATAATATTATATCTATATATATCTATATATTATATAGTATATATCTTTTATATTATAAATTATATAATATATATATATTAATAGTAATATGATGAATGTTTTATGATGTTCCAGACATGAAGATAGCAAGACTGTAATTATTTATTAAATATAGAGTTATTATGATTTAATATCTTTCCCTTTATATAATAAATTAATTAAAGTTGCCTTTTCCTGTTAATACTTTCAATTAGTAAAATTTAAAAAGAAGGATAGCAATTGCTGCCTTTGGTAAAAGTCGTAAATCCAATTAATGTTATTTAATTATAGCTTTTGAAACTTGAACTGTACTTATAAAGTATGTTGAAAACGCACGTGTATATAATAAAAGATGGGAGTAATTCAAACAGATATGATGTAGTTATTTTAATGTTACTTTGATCTTTTTGAAGTTCCCCCTGATAAGGAAAAATTTTGCAACTGATGCTCTATTAAATGTGGTAAAAATGCGAAATGATATGTTATTAGTTTGATACATGTTGTGTTATTTTGGGAATTTTCCTTAAGAGCGAAATGGGTCTTGCATGCTTCTGAGATATAAAGGGAATCGAACCCAAAGTGGAAATTAGTTGTTATTTATCATCCTTTGGGTTTGGAACAAGCAGCCCTTGGATACAAGGTGCTTGCATGCTTGTAACTAGAACTAGAAAGTTATAACGGTCAAAATGAATTGATAGTTTTTAATTCATAATTTTTGACCTATTAATAATTATCTTAGGAAAAAGCAAAATTAAAAATGCATGGCGTTCTGAGTATAAAGGACTAACCCATTAGCAATGGTAAGTTTTATAATACATATCTTATAATTTTTGAAAAGATAGGTTTCTCCCTTAAACGATTCAAAAACATATGAGACCGTTCAGTGTATCGCTCAGGGTAACGCACTAGAAATCATCAGCGGAAACTATCATAAATTACATGCGCGATATCCTAATGAGTGACGTGTTTGGAGATGAGGAGCATGTGTTGGTGCAATATTATATATATATAATATATATATATATTATATCTATATGATATATATATAGTATATATTTATATGTAATTTTATATTATATAGTATATACAATATAATATATATTATTATATATATATATTATTATATAATATACTATTTTATTCCCTACATGTGGAAAGAGCAATTATTCTCCAAAACTAAACGCAGAAAGATGCCTCAACCCTCTCTTTCGTCCAACACTACCATTTAATTACGAAATATGTTTTAAAAACCCTCCGCTAGAAAAAAAAACTTTCCCCCAAGATGACAAAATCAACAAAACAATCAATAAAAAAAACTCAACACATCCCCACAAACGTTTCAACACAGTCCAGCAAAACACTCAACCACGACTGTCTCACACACACCATTGAACATTTGATAAATAGTAAAATCTCAGACGACACAAAACAACTTATAGCATCGACATAAACAAAGCCCTTGATACGTTCCAGACACAATCTATTCATAAATAATACATCAATATCCAAGACTAAATTTAACGAATGGTTACCCACTTCTTCAGGTAGAAAAAGCCCAAATACAGATCGGAACAAGAAATCGTACAGTAAATAATCAAAAAAATGGTATCCTCAGGAGCAATCCTATCTTGTACCTTATTCATTTATTCACAACGTACTACCAAACATAACCAATTCACACAAATATAAAATTAACGCAGGCATGAATCATATAACCACCACACAAAGGAACTAGACAACAATTCTTCTGACACTCAACAATACATCAACAGAACAACTTGGCTAAGCTGACAACAAATGTCTGCTCAATAATAAAGTCTACAATAGTTTCAAATAAAAATCCCAAAGGAATAGACCTTATACAAAAAAATAAATTTATGGAAAGTTTCATATCCATTTCTTAACTTATAATAGGAGGGTGTGACAGTATCCCGCATTGGGCATACCCCAGAGAATGTTAGGTTCAGCGGGAAATTAAACATATAAGAATCATAGCTAGCACTGACATTAATGATAATAAACAAATATTTATCATCATCTACAAACAATACATCGGTCCAACACTAAATTACGCATCACATATGTGGCACACATTTTTAACCAAAGGATACATGAGAAAACCTCAATCAGCCAAAAACAAGGCATTCGAGAATTAAACAGGGGATGCAACTACAATTCACACAACACTTACAAGAAGAACAAAGAATATTAACATTAGATAAAGATTTAAGAAATAATAGGCACACATTTACGATAAAACATAAAACCTCATACACCGCCAAGGCTGCCTTCCAACTCTACTAACAGATGGTTAAAAAACTCCATCTTCCTCGCACTTATTATACAGCGAATCCTAACTAACATCACCGGACACGGGCACCACCTCTTATGGCAAAGCAAATCCACATATAAGCAGAAAATAATCAATGAACATGTCCCGCAGAAATTTGCATCGAATTTACTCTCTTCAGGTACGTCATCATTTTGATAACTAAGATAGGGCAAAGCAAATCTAGCATACTAAAATTTAGTTAAACTATAACCTACGACATCAAAATCTTGCGCAAAATGCACCAGCGCAGGAACTGTGTTGTTTCTCTGAGAGGTGTCCAGCTAACCATTCTATGTAACCGGTCATCTAGGACATTTCAAATCTAAGGGATCTGTGGAAGTGGCCGGATGTGGCTGCGGGGTATCTTTAGCGAAAGGTGTGGCATTCTGCATGGGGAGGGTGGCAGGTAGCGTAGAAAGTAAAAACAAAAGATTATTTTATGTATATTACATATATATAGTATATATTATAAAATATACTATATAATCATAGTTTAGTATAATATATAGTATATAGTAATATATAATATATATATATATTATATATTTATATAAATTTAATATATATATATAATATAGTAGTAATATATATATATATAGTATATGAATATTATATATAATATATATATATAAAATATATTATATATAGTATATTATTATATAATAATACTATATATATATAAGTAAATATAAACATATATATTTATATATATAATGATATATATATATATATAATAACTATACTATAATATTATATATATTTATATATAGTATATTTATATATAATGATATAATAATTTATATACTATTATATAATATATTATATATAGTTATTAATATAACTAATAGTAGGTATGGTGGGGATGTTTTTGTACTTGGCCTATTAAGGAGCGAAGGGTCGCCGACCAGAAAATTTATGAGTCCTAATAGATTCCATATCCAGTCTGTCAGGTCTCTAATTCCAAACTTTATGAAATTTAGGCTAAAACCGTTAGCCTCGCACGAAAATACTTTTTCCACATGCATCTGAGGTAACGGTTCTATTCTTGATCTAATTAAACTCACCCGCTTCTTCTTTGCTTCGCACAGGCAGCAAATCTCCATTAAAACACGAAGAGGTTAACTGTTATGAGCGGAAACAAATAAGAGGGAAGACGGAAGGGGTTATTTGTAACGGGTATAATGGATTTCAATAAGAGACCTCTCGTTCTTCGTCTCTCTCTCTCTCTCTCTCTCTCCTCTCTCTCTTCCTCGTGCTAGGTCTCGTCTCTCTCTCCTCGGTTTCTCTTCTCTCGCTTCTCTCTCTATCTCTCTCGTCTATCCTCTCTTCTCTCTTATCTCTGCTCTATCTCTTATCATCTCTATACTATCTCTCTCTCTCTCTCTCTCTCATCTCTATCTCTATCTCTCTTCTCTCTCTCTCTATATCTCTCTCTATTCTCTCTCTATCCTCTCTTTATCTCTCTCTCTATCTTCTATCTATCTATTCTCTATTCTCTCTGCTTATCTCTCTCTCTGCTCTATCTATTTCAGTATTCCTTCTCTCCCTCTTCTTCTATCGCTCTGACCTCTCTTCGTCCCTCTGTCTCTCTCCTTCCCTCTCCCCTCTGTTCTTCTGTGCTTCTTGTCTCCTTTCCCTCTGTCCTTTGGCTCTCTCTGTCCCTCTGTCCCTCGTCTCTTATCTCGTCCTTCTGTCTAACCTCTGTCTCTCTCTTACGTCTGTTCTATCTCTCTTCTAAGGTCTGTCTGCTCTGCTCTGTTATCTCTGCTCTCTTCTTTCTGTTCGCCTTCTCTCGTCCTCCTGGTCGTCTGTTGGTCGTCTCAGGTCTTCTGCTCTCTCTCTCCTTACGCTTCTCTTCTTCACCTCTCTCGTTAGTTTCTCTCATCCTCTCCTCCCTCTCTGTCTCGTTCTCTTCTCTTTCTCCCTTGCCTTCTCTCTTTCCTTCTATTCTCTTCTTCTTTTTCTTCTCTCTTCTCTTCGTCTCTCGTCTCTCTCTCTCTTTCGTATAGATTTTGAGCTTGATAGTAGGAGGCGAGAATTTGTCTAAAAATTTATCAAAGCGGAGCACCAGATAGTTAATTGACAATTAACAAATATAATAATTTAGATTAATTAAGATATATCTTTTTATTGTCAAAGATCTATTTTAATTTCTATGGTACGGGTAATTATTAGTTTTCTTATTATTAGTTTTATTATCATAATTATTTTATTATATTATTTATTGAAATTATTATTATTTAATCTATTACTTTTATTAGTATATTATTATTATTATATTTATTGAAATTATTAATTATTAAAAATTATTATTAAAATTATAATTTATTAGTTATTTTATTTATATTATTATTTATTATATATTTATATTATTATACTATATTTTACATTATTATCTGATATTATTTGATATTGCAATTTTATTATTCACTATTATAATTAAATAATTATTATTATGAAATTATATTATTATTGTTATTATTTATATATAAATTATTATTAGTATTATTTATTATTATTATTATTTTAATACAGTTGTTGATTCTTATTATTTAATTCCTTTTATTTTTATTATATTTTATTCTTTTTATTATTTATTATTTATTTTATTATTATTATTGTTATTATTCTTGGTAAAGGTTTAAAAGATTATGTTAATTCTAAGTTTTGTGATTTGAAAATCCACGGAATATTTTTCTCTGATATCGCGTATGCATGATGATGAGTATGATATAGGATGAGTGTAGTGTTTATTTTTTTAGAACCCAGAGTATGTGTGGTCCGGGTCTGCTAATTCTAGCCAGATGAAATATCCTGAAAAAATATAAATTATTAATTAAATATATGATATTTTGTTTTTTTTATATACTTTTTTGAAGAGTAAATCATGAGCATTTTTAATACTATTATATATATATTATTATATAATTATATATCATTAATATATCTAGTAATATATATATAGTATATACTATATATATTATTAAGATATATAATAATATATATTATATATTATTAATATTTATTATATAGCTTTAATTAAGGTGTAGGTATAATAAATGAACTATGCCTATATGACAAGGAGAAGAGGGCGGAGAGAGCAAGAAGAGAGAGGAGAGAGAGAGAGAAGACACGAGAAGAGAGGAGAGAAGAGAGGAGGAGAGAGGAGGAGAAGATTAAAAATATAACACGAAGGCAAGTTGTTGAGGAATTTTTGGTGCAGTTTGTGTTATAATGAAGAAATTTTGGAATCACCTCTCCAAGCACCGTAATAATATACTATATATATATATATAATATTATATTATAATATATTATTATATATTTTATAAGTATATATATAATATATATATATTATAATAGTATAAAATAATATATAATATATTAATAATAGACTATAATTATAGTTAGACAAATGGGAGAGAGCAGATGAGATTCGATTTTTTAGAATTAAAATTGATGAAACGGGGACCTCCAAAAAGAAGACGGCATGGTTTTTTTTTTTGTTTTTTTTTCTAAGGTCGAATTTGATGAAGCGAAGAAC
>JABUQX010010816.1:0-12500 GCA_015478945.1 Trachelipus rathkii
TAACCACCTGCGCGGTGCACTCTTTTCGCTAGGAAGAATAGAGATATCGCTTTCAAACTTGTATTGTTCATTGTGTGGTGATAAACTGATCACAGACGAGTTTTGGTGACCGTACGGTCACCTAAGGGTGCTGCCCTTAGCACAAGTCTAAATTCTCTGGAAACCATGTTAGGCTTAACGTTCGGAGTGAATTTTGGTGTGAGCTATAGATGAGAGTAAATTGTCGAGACCAGAGATAACTTTTCCTCTGTGTTGCCCGTAGGGGGACGCTGTTTTCCCCCTTAAAAATTAAAAAATGATGTAGAAACTGAAATTTGGAGGTGGGTTGAGGAGTCCGGAGTCGGAGTCGGAGACGGAGACGGAGTCGGATTCGGATTCGGCGTCCAGGGACCCCACCGGAGGTGGGTCCCCCCTTTGAAGAAAAAAAGAAGAAATGCACAGAGTGCAAAACAGAGGAAGAAGAAGAAATGCATGGAATGCAAAACAGAGGAGGAAGAATGAGGAAGGAAGAAGGAGGAGGAAAGGAGGAAGGAAGAAGAATGAGGAAGGAGGAGGAGTCTGAGAAGGATTCAGAGTTGGTAGTGTCACCGGTGCTGGAGCCGGTGCGTTGTCGACATAGTAAACATTCATTTAATAATACAAGATCATTACTGTTTACATAACTGCTTCTGTTCTAAGATGTACATATCGTCAAATGCATCGCATCATGCAGAGATAAACTTTATTTTCTAAATGTTGAAGACTAACATTTATATTTTAAAATCTCATTTTTTTTTTTTTCTTTTCTAAGTTGAAACATGCATATACTGTTTACTATTTTTATAAGTTTTTATTTTACATTTATACTTTGTGTTTAATTTTATTATTTTAATTTTTATTTTTTAATTTTTTATTTTTAAATTTATTTTTTCTAACTTTATTTTTATTTTTTTACTTTTTATTTTTTATTTTTTATTTTTTAATTTTTTTATTAAAATTTTTATTTGATTTATTTATTTTTGTTTTATTTCTTTAAAACTTTTTGTTTTGTTAATTTTTTTTATACTTTTCATGTTTATAACGTAAAAATTTACGTTTTTACATACCCTAAATCAGAAATCAGTACATCAAACCCCACACCTTCGCACCATTCTGTGACGCTATTTGATCTTATTGATCCTATTGATTCAGTCACATTTCTAGTATGATTTTGGATAAACATAACATAAAATCAAGTTCTTTATACACTGATCAACGATATATGCTGACGTAACAAAGTTTTCACATTAATAAGCTAACATAGCATAACCTGAACTAAGAAATATAATGTACAAAGACAAACTAAAGCACTTAAGCGATAAACTGTTACATTAACAATCCACACTTAACACAGTAAAGTAACTAACATTGCACGCAAAACGTAGCCTATTTTACTTTTTGAACGCATACCATCTACATAATTAACTTAATCCGTCACTGACACAAGTAAAGCATTTAGCACAAATTTATCACACAATGGAATTTATATACTGATCAGCGAATATAACTCTAAACGTAATAAGCGTTTGCCACATCAATAGTAACATGATGTATAATAACTAAGAAAATAATGTGCAACGACACCTGACACACCTTAAGCCCGAATAACTGCTATCAATTACAAAGTTCATACTTGGCACAGTAAGTAACTAGATTACAGCAGAAACGTAACTATTCACACTTTTTCAAGCATGTTCTAACTATATGCTGATTTTACATTACAAGTAATATTAAGCAAGATTTAACGTTATCTGAACTATCAATATTTTTTCCCCAAACAATACGTTAAACAAACACAAACATGCACACACACACAACCCAAACACAAACACACACCAACACACACACACACACCAAAAATTACGCAATAGTAACACCTAAATATTTTTAGTCTTATTCTTTTTAGGTTCGCCCTTTCCAAAAAATCAACGCGAAACATGAAAATGATATTATACTTTATCCGCTTGAATAAAGTGATGCAATACTTATTATATTTATTAAACAAAATGGTAAATCTGGCAACTGCGTATCATATAGAGGTGAATTGGCAACTCTGTATAGATTTGGGAGCTGAGTTATATATAAATCAGCGTACTACTCGATGGACCATTCATAATAAAGAGCTCTTACGATCAACACTTTAAGACTCATTTAGTCAGATCCTGTTGTATCATTACCCGAGTTTTTTATTATATCTACACATGAGGATTTTGTCAAATCAATACTTATTCTGCTAGGTAAGATTTTTTTCTTTAATATATATATATTTTCTCATTTAAAAATAACATTGTAATACATCTAATTAATAATTAGCAACGTAAGGTAATTAAATACATTATTAATTAAAGAATAAAGGGAAAATTATATATGCACATGTCTAAAAAAAAAATTATTCTTTTCCAGAAACGTGTTGAATATACAACCATCCATTTGAGTAAAAAGCGTTCATCCTGTCGTTATCAACGTACCCTTTAAAAATGGTATGTTGTTGTTGCTGTGTGGATAAATATATTTAATATATGTAATGTGAAATACTATGTTAAACTAATATATTATTGGTATAATGACCTAAATAGCATGAAAACTTGATTTTAATTGTTTACTGTATCATAAATAATAATAATGACTATTTATTCCAGGCTAACCCTTCGAGAATGAATCCCTCTAATAAGAAGAGAAAGACCACTATAACGGACATAACGCACATCTCTGTAGAGAAACTTAAAAAATCAATGGAACGTCACACATATGAAGTTAAGGTTATTGACGAAAACTTTTTCCATGGACCAAGAGATCTTGAAGCATCGTTTGAAATGGTTGTAAGTGAAGTCATTGATGCTGTATTACAAGACTTAGAATATGATAGGGCACGCATGAGGGTGGGAATCAACTTCACTTTTGGCGATGATCAGTCATCTGACCGGAAATATTATGTAAATATCAGTTACAGGGATATACTGGACAATATTGGGGTGAAAGAGATGATGAGACGTTTGGAAGGATCATTCCAGTCCGGTGATAAGGCATCTTTTACCAAATTCAAAGTAGTAGCTACCGTGTTCATGATAGCTAAAGGCAAAGGCGATGACTGTAAAACCGATGCATTCGAGCCACAAAATCTTAGTTTCAAACATCGTTACATTAGTAAAGTTCATCTAGAGAAAGGCGCTGTAGGTTGTGCCTTCAAAGCTATTGTCCTGTTTAGGAAAATAACTCGTGAATGTGTAAAGGCCAAACATATACATTCGTGTACAATTGAGAATGAGGCAGAAGCATTAGCTAAAAAATGTGGTATGGAATATACAGATTCTTTCATAGTAACTGACTTTGAAAAAATCGAGAATATCGAAAAATGCCGTATAGTCGTATTCGGTCCTGAAGGTAATGGAGTAAAAATACTTTATAATCCATCTAACGAGAACAGAAATGACCCTTTATACATTATAGGCCATGATGGCGTAAATCATTACTATGCTATAACAGAAGATAAGTTAAAGTTATGTTTTGAGAATACCAAAAAGCATAAGGCGGTATAATGAAATGGTATCTTTGCAGCATATGTTTCCTTTACAGTAATAATCTAGCACATGAAATTAAGACTGTGGAACATTTGGATTAGACAGTGTCCTATACGATAGAGTATCAAGGTTCATTTGATCATGATGGTATATTCCATGAATGTCGTGAATTGTAATCGTGAATTTTATAATGCATTCTGTTTTAAAAACATCAGGAATAATAATACGTGGCAGAAAATTTAAGATTTGACTCTGCCTTGTGCAAATAAAGGCTGATCGCTACGGTAGTTTCAAACACGATTGCACAAAAGCTTATTGTAAAACATGCAGTACATTATACGAGCCTAAAGAAGACGAATATCATATATGCTACATGAAAAAGAAAATTAAAAAGAAGAAAGATACTGATCCGGTGGTTTATACATGTTACTATGATATCGAGACATACCAGGAAGATAAAGGTTATGATGATAAAGGAAGAAGAATAATAGAATTGCGTCCTTATTTCTGTGTGATATATGCGAAATGTGTACGATAAGGAAGGTGAACAGTATGTTCATTGTGGTCAAGAACAGAAAATTTAAAAATTAGAGACCGAACAAACACCTGTAAATCAACATTTTATAGACTTCTATGGAGTTTTTCAGAGAAAATCATGATCAAAGTAGTTGTTGCTGCACATAATGCGGAAAATTTGGATCATCAGTTCGTATACTGCCGCTACTAAAACATCACCCTAGTCAGAAATCTATCAGCAGAATTCCTATAAAAGAGGCAATAAATAATTTCAATGGGAAGAATGGATAATTACACTTCAGGGATACGTTGCTTTTCACACCATGTGCATTGAAAAGCATGCCTAAATGCATGGGTATCAGTGAAAAAGACAATTCCAAAGGTTTCTTTCCCTATACATTTTTAAATAAGGATGCATTGAATTATAAGGACCTATTTCTGAAAGAAACTCTTCGAAGTAGATAAAATGTCAATGAATGAAAGACAAGAATTTGGAAGAGTATATATATTTCATAGTAAAGAATACAATATTTTGAAGAATGTGAAAGTATTGTGCCCAGATGTTATATACTTGAAAATGTTTTTGAGAGTTTAGGTAAGCTCATAAGAATTTGATATAGAATTGTCTAGATAACACACAACAATTGCAATCTTATGCTTTACACTTTTAAAAATGTGTTTAATGCCCTGATGAAAAATACTATTCAGGTCGAGAGAATCCTAAACCTTTCACCTATGAAGCAATTCGCTGGCTCTTGTATCAGGAAAAATTGAACAATATAGACATAAGGCATGCTCGTAACGGTGGAGAGAAAGGGTTTAAAATTAAGAACAAATGGCTTTACCCTGATGGGTTTGGTTATGTAAAAGGAGTGAAAACTGCGTTCCTATACCATGGTTGTGCATGGCATGGGCATAAGACTGCAATAAAGGAAAAGGGATGTTGCATAACGTATCGGCTGTGGACCGCTACAATCTCACCATGAAACAAGAAGATAGGTATAAAGAAGCCGGGTTTAATGTAGTACGTGTGTGGGAATGTGAATGGAAGGTACAAAAGACCCAATTCATTCAAGATCCTGATCATCCCGATGAAAACATAAGCATTAGCGACTATATTCAACGTCTTAGCAGATGATGTTAACAACAGACTCATAATAGACAATTCATTGTTTGGAGGTCGCACTGAACCATTCGTACATTACTACCCTCCAACTAAAGGACAGAAGATCATGTATTTAGACTATACATCGCTTTATCCTTATGTTCAGAAACGAATGAAGTACCCTTGTGGTCCCCTGAAAAACTAATAGGTGATAAAGTACCAGACATTGAATCATTTAAGAAATGGTTAAGATAATATTGTACAGGCTTACTTAGATTCTTAAATACCTACAAGAATATACACTCGCATGTCTCAGCTAAACTGTCCAAAATAAATTAATATTTACCACTCATGTGGTAAAATGTGTTGAAGAAAAATGTGCGAAATGCCATCATGATAAAATGAGCGTGCTATTGAAGGTCGGTATACCAGCCTCGAATCTCGTTAGATTAGAGATGGGAATACACGAAATAATTAAAAATCTATATAGAAGTTTTGGTTTCGTTTAAGAGAAGGAGTTTTATTTGAAGATATGTGAACACTCTTATTTAACAATAAAAACAGAGGCATAGATATCTCACAAGAAGATGATCCCGATTTCAGAGAAAAACTTAAAGAATTTATCAGTCTTTTCAAAGAAGTGGGGGATGTCGAACTTGATATTAGCAATATCAAGAATAACTCTGGGATGCGTCTCAGAGCAAAATTGCGCCTCAATTCTATTTTTGGGAAATTTGCTCAAAATGCACCTACAAGAGAAGATATAGTATGTACTAATGATAAGCAAGTAAGGGAACTAATTAATCAGCGTGATGTTGAAGTCCCTACCGTTATTCCAATAGAACGTAAATATGTTGCAACAGTTGTAAAAACAATCTAGCAGAACGTTTAGTCAACGCAACAAAAATTCCAATCGCATCGTTTACCAATAGTATATGCTTGTATAAAATTATGCGAGTTACTTAATGAAGTCAAGCAAAGGGCATTGTACTGCGATACAGACTCTTGTATTTTGGCACTGGAGAAAATGATGAAGTCCTTGAAACTAATTTTTTTTAGATAAGCTGACGGATGAAATAGTAGATTATGGTTCTGCGGCATACGGTGAATCCTTTGTATGTACGGGCCGAAGTCTTATGCTGTTAGAATAAGAACTGCCGATGGAAATATAAAATATATTGTAAAAGCCTGCAAAAGCCAAAGGTCTTACAATCAATAAAGATACAAAGGATACTATTAATTTTGAAAAATTGTTAAAGTTAACGTATGATCGTTGCTCTGAAAATAGTATAGCTCAGATGATATTATAATAATGTTTCAAACCCTTGAAATTCTGTGAAAACTTTGACACGAATACACATGGGATATTGTTGATGAAATGATGATGTCACGGACGATGACTACTCATAAAGCTGGCAGACATAGCGATACAAAATCCTATGCTAATTTAACGGGAGTAACAGAGGAGGGTTATGTTATAGTGTGTCTATAACTTTTCAGCCTGGGAAATATGGAGGTGTTAGTATTGTTGATGGTACTAAAATGGTCCAACACACAACCGACAAGCGAATCTTTATTAAAAATTCATGTCGCACTGCGTCATATGGTTATAAGGGTACATTAATTTCCATTTAATATATTATAAATATTTATCTATGTCTAATGTATAATGTTTAATGTTTTTCCATGTATAAATATTCTGAATAATAAAATGTAAATAATAAAGTTATTTTTATTAACCCTTACATAAAATCATTTTCATGTTTCGCGTTGATATTTTCTGAAAGGGGGCGGTGCCTAAAAAGAGATAAACCTAAAAATATTTCAGGTGTTACTATTGCGTAATGTTGTGTGTGTGTGTGTGTGTGTGTGTGTGTGTGTGTGTGTGTGTGTGTGTGTACATTTATTCTTAGTTCATTACAATAGTTAGGTCAGGATACGTTAAATCTTTGCTTAATATTACTGTGTTAATGTAAAATCAGCATGATATGTTAGAGACATGCCTGAAGAAAGTGTGAAATAGGTTACGTTTTTGCATGTAATGCTAGTTTCTTACTGTTGCCAAAGTATGGAACTTTGGGTTATGATAGATGTTTATTCGGCTTTAAGGGTTGTCAGGTTTGTGTTGGCACATTATTTTCTTCGTTCATGTCACATTATGCTAGCTTTATTGATTGGAAAACTTATGTTAGAGTATAATCGCTGAGCCAAGTATGATAAATAATCCATTGTTGTGGCATAATTTTGCTAATGCTACTGGTGTCAGTGTACGATTACGTTAATAATGGTAAGATGTATGCGTCAAAAAGTAAGAATAGCTACGTTTTTTGCGTGCAATGTAGTTTCTTACTGGTGTTAAGTGTGGGGATTAATCTGTTTACACTGTTAAGTTCTATTACGGGCTTAAGGTGCTTTAGTTGTCTTGTAATTATATTTTCTTAGTTCAGGTGAATGCTATGTTTAGCCATTTATAGTGAAACACTTTGTTTACGTCAGCATATATTCGTTAGTCAGTTATAAAGACTTGATTTTATGTTATGTTTATCAAAATCATACTAGAAATGTGACTTGAATCAATAGATCAATAGCATCAATATAGGTCACAGAATGGTGGAAGGTGGGTGGGTGGTTTGATTTACTGATTTACTGATTTTAGGGTATGTAAAAACGTAAAATTTTTACGTTATAAACATGAAAGTATATAAAAATTAACAAAACAAAAGTTTTAAAGAAATAATATCTAAATTAAATCAATAAATTTAATAAAATTAAAAATAAAAAATAAAAAATAAAAATAAAAATAAGTTAGAAAAATAATTTTAAAAAATAAAATAAAAAATAAAATTAAAATAATAAAATTAACATACAAAGTTATAAATGTAAAATAAAAACTAATAAAAATAGTAAACAGTATATGCATGTTTCAACTTAGGAAAAAAGAAAAAAGAAAATGAGATTTGAAAATATAAATGTTAGTCTTCAACATTTAGAAAATAAAGTTTATCTCTGCATGATGGATGCATTTGATGATATGTACATTAGAACAGAGCAGTTATGTAAACAGTAATGATCTTGTATTATTATGATGTTAATATGTCGACAAACACCGCTCCAGCACTTGCACACTCCAACTCCTGATCCTTCTCAGACTCCTCTCCTTCCTGCATTCTTCTTCCTTCTCCTTTCCTCCACCTTCTTTCTTCCTTGCATTCTTCCTCTCCTCTGTTTTGGCATTCTGCATTCTTCTTCTTCCTCTGTTTTGCACTCTGTGCATTTCTTCTTTTTTTCTTCATAGGGGGACCCACCTCCGGTGGGGTCCCTGGACGCCGAATCCGAATCCGACTCCGTCTCCGTCTCCGACTCCGACTCCTCAACCCAGCCTCCAAGTTTCAGTCTTCTACGATCATTTTAATTTTTTTAGTGGGGCTACGTCCCCCCCTTACGGGGTGACGCAGAGGGACGTAATCTCGTCTCCAACGAGATTACGTCATCATATAACTCACATCCAAAATTTCACTCTGATAACGTTTAGCTAACATGGTTTCAGGATGAATTTTGACTTGGGCTAAGGGGCAGCACCCCTTAGGGGTGACCTACGGTCAATCAAAACTCTCTGTGATCAGTTTTATCACACACAACTGACCATATAGTAAGTTTGAAGCAAATATCTCTATTCCTTCATATCGAAAAGGGTGGCATCGCCCAGGTGGTACCAATACTACAGCGATTAATCGAATGTTAATTATTGTAATTATTTTCTTTCGATTACAATTTTCATTGTTAAAAGCCAACCAGAGAACGTAGAAAGACGATTTAAAGATCGATATAAGGGTAATCGATTACCGATAAATCGATTGGAACCATCAAAAATGATATAACCGATCATTTAAAAATCCCCTTCCAGAACTAACAGCCCTTTGGGGGCTCGCTCCATTATTGGGGGCTAAACCTAAAAACGGTTCTTCCAGCTTATTCGGTCTACCGACCTAAAAACCGTAGGTTTGACGTATCAACGTCAAAAATCAATGAATGCTGAATTTCCAAGTCAGCTGCGACATGACTGGAATTTCCAAAAACCTTCGAAATATGGTTTGCAAGTCTTTGTCTTCGACGTGCAGGGCTGCCAGTGGGGAAAATCCCAAAATCCTCCGGAGTTGGGGATCTTGACCTGAATTATGCAAAACGCTAAAAAGTAGCTAAAAAATGCTAAAAAGTGCTAAAAATGCTAAAAAGTGCCAAAATTAACGGATTAAGGTTGCCAGATTTACGAAAATCTGGCAACGTTTAAAAAAGTAGCAAAGATTTAGTAAAAAGTACAAAATGCGCATTAACGGATTAGGGGTGCCAGATTTGCAACAAATTGGCACTGCCACCTTGCTGCTAGTTTCCCACTCCTTACATATTATATATATATATATATATATATTATATTATATATTATATATATATAGTATAATATTATATATATATATATATTATATATATATATATATATATATATTATATTATCTATATATATATATATATATATATATAATTTTAAAAATTAGCAATATCCTTTAAAATCATTATGAATAATTTCTTCCCCGTATTTCTTTTTCGCCACATGAATTCACATAGATATGAATTTATCAACTTCTTTACAGTACCTTTTCGTTTCTTATTTTTATACTTCAAAACGCTCCAGACTGCTTCTATATTTTGGGTATAAGCCCCATTATCAGGATCCACAAAGTTTTTACTGTGGTTGACAGTGAAATGTTTGAAAGAACATTCAGGCAGGTTTGCCATATTTTTGTAGGAAGCCCAACAATCACTAATAATAGTGGATCCTGGACTTATATATTTTTTAATGCAGTCCAATAAAGTATCTTCTTTTCTATTTGTACCGACACAAAAACTATTGGTCTCCCACAAATACCCAAATAACCACTGTTCCATTGAATACCCTCCTTTATCATATTTACCTTTTGACATTCTATCACATCAATCTCTATAGTCATATTTGGTTCTCGTATCCTAGGAGAGTTTTGGAGAACTACAAATGCTACCTTAAAACAAATGACATTTTTGTAATCAACGAAGAATTTTAGTTCAGAAAATGTAATAAAAGAAATAGAAAAGTCTTAAAATAAGATTTTCATATTTTAATAATCTAAATACAATGTACAATAACTGCTCCAAAAAGTATTATTTACGTTTCTGCAATACAAGAAATCGTGCCACTTTGTGGTTTCCCCATGGTATTCCTTTTAGTTTTAAAGTAATACATAGCTACTAAGGGAATTAAAATTATTATTTTTTAAAACTAAAGGAATACCATAGGTAAACGAAAGATGCAGGAGTCGGAGTCTCTCGGCCTCCCGGTGGCGACGGGGGGGACTTCGTCCTCCCCGTCGTCCATGAAATTTGTATGGAAAATAAAAAAAAATTCTAAATATTACCGATGAAAAAATGCAAAAAAAAAAGAAAAAAAAAAGAAAAGATTTCAGGTTTACATATTTTAGAAACTTTTATTTAAATTAAAGTTCTTCGAAAGTCTTGATTTTTCCTTCTGTATTATGCAACTTTACCTGAAATTATAATTAGCTGCTCTCTCTCTCTCTCCTCTCTCTTCTCTCTCTCTCTCTTATCTCTCTCTCTCTCTCTGTAGTCGATTCGCTTTTCGCCTCCTCAATCATCTTCTCTTTCTCCTTCTGCAGTCGAGCTCTTCGAAATTCTCTTCTCACATTAAATACGTATTATATTATAATTATATATATATTATATTACTATATATTATATATAATATATATATATATATATATATATATATATAATATATATATATATATTATATAATATATATATATATATATTATATTAATATATAATTATATATATACCTAACAAATAATGGTTATCATTAAAAGTTTTAACGATACACAACAAAGGAGACAGACAAAAGAAACTACATGAAGAAATCAAATGAACAATAAAAAGGAAAATTAAAACCTTTTTATATAGTTTTTGAGCTTCACACACATCAACAAAAAATTCGTAGGGAAAAATAAAATTGTTTCTAAAATATGTTAGGGTAAAATAGGGGATTTTGTGAGTTAAGAATTTTGGTGCCTTCAACAAACTTGAGCTATATATATATATATATATATATATATATATATTATAAAAAAAAAGTTTAAATATATGCTACTAACATACTTAAAATAACCTTCTTAAGTAACATAAACCTTAAGACAAACTTATATATTACATAATTTTATTTCACATTTACCTTATTTAAATTATGTATATGCCAGGACCCACCCATGGAGTTGATTATTTAACCCAGTGTGGCCACTTCGGACCTTCTTAGGAATTGCCCTCCCAATCGATATTTTAATCGATATTTTTTCGATATTTTTTTGATTTTTCTCGATTTTTTTAAATTTTAAGATTTTTTATCATAAATTAGATTAAATTATTAATATTTTTATAAAAATATCATAATTAAACAATAAAGGAAAATATAAATTAAATTTTTTTTATTAATTTATTCCACATGAATACTTTAATATAAACTAAAAAAATATTATAAAATAATAAAGTCTTAACATTTAAATATTAATTTGGTGGCTTAAAATTAACTATATCCTTTAAAAGCTGTTCAAATAAATCCTTTCCATGATTTCGCTTCCTCCACATAAATTCAAAGAGGTAAGTATCCAAGAGATGTCGTGCGGTACCACACTCGCGTTTGTTACGCTGCTTCGCCTGAAACCATAAAGACTCAATTCTTTGAGTATGTGCTCCATTTTCTGGATTCACAAAATTAGTAGAATGATTGACTGTAAGATGTCTATAGTTTTTATTAGGAATCTTTTCAATATCTTTGTAAGCTGCCCATGAATCCGAAATAATTATAGACCCCTTTTCTATATATTTTTGAATTTCATTTAACAATACCTTGGATGACCGATTCGGTACAAGAACTAAAAAGCAATCATTTGTCTCTCTGCACACTCCTCCAAAAACCCACTGGTTTGGGTAGGTTTGTCCTTTATTGTATTTTCGTCGAGAAAATGAAGACTCATCGATTTCAACCGTCATATCTTTTCCTCCTATTTTCTTTTGATCATTAGTTACTGCATGTTGACAAACCTCTCGCAGATAGTTTTTCCAATCGCTTACTGATTCAAATTGCATTTTCAGTTCAGTTTTACAAAATGTGTTTGACGTTAAATTCTTTGTCCAGCAGTATATGAAATAGATAACAGTTTCAAATGATAAATTACTGCACTCCAACCATGTGTTTTTGCGCAATCCAATTTCCTGACGACAATTTTTAATAGGACATCTCCAAC
>JABUQX010010816.1:25000-53215 GCA_015478945.1 Trachelipus rathkii
CCTTGTTTAGTTCATTTTACGAGTACTTTTTGATAATTTTTTTTTTTTTTTTTTAATAGTTTGTTAGGAAATGACTTTAAAATTTAGTTTGATTGGTAAGAATGGTAACACATTGCTTTTAAAAAATTAAAATATTAAAACCTTTAAATATTTAATATCGAGACTAACAGCACGCTTTTGGCAGGAAACTTAACTTATATAGGAAGGAGGAGGGAGTATAGGTGGGCCAGCTGAAAGGGTGAGGAAGTTCACCACCTGGGAACCCCGTACACTTTCTGCCATGCATTCGTAGAGAGAAATCGGTTAAACGCAGGTATTCTTTAACTTATAAATCCTCCCAACCCACTGACCCCACTCCATTTCATTCATTCATAATCTTCATTTCGATAATAAGGAATATGAAAAAGATATTTAAAAAAACGATTACTAAAAAAAAAATATCGATTTTTTGACTGACTAAACTAATCTACACAATTACCATATATATATATATATATATATATATATATATATATATATATATATATATATATAATATATATATATATATATATATTATATATATATATATATATATATATATATATATATATATATATATACTCACTAAATATATATAACATATTATATATATAATATATATATATATATATATATATATATATATATGCTTACCTTCCAGCTTTGGTAACGATCATTTCAGTGCCAAGGTCGTTAAACTCGTCCCATAATTGTTTCATTTCTAGCATCCCTTTTATATTAATCAATTTAGGGTGCAATGGTTTTTGCTGATGAGGAACTTGTTGTTGTTGTTGTTGTTGTTGTTGTTGTTGCTGCTGCTGTTGTTGCATTTTCTGTTGCGTTGTCTGCTCCTTCTGTTGTTCTCCTGTGACATGTTGCTGTTGTTCTTGATGCTGCGGCTGCTGCTGATTTTTTTCAGTGTTTGTTTTATTTTCCTTTGCATCTTCGTTCACTGAAATAACGGACGTTGATTGCGTAACTGTTTCTCGTTCCTTCTCTCTGATTGGTCGATGAGAATTTAAATTTGTATATGTTGACTGCAGAAAATTTTCTTGAGTTTTTGGTGAGCTTCGAGAGAGTAAACAAGCTGAAAATATATATATATATATATAGTATATAATATATATTATATATATATAGTATATATAATATAATATATTATATACATAATATATATATATATATTATATATATATATATATGATATATATACTAAATATATATATATATATATATATATATATATATATATATATATATATATATATATATATATATATATATATATATATATATTTTATAATAATATATATACCGTATATATAATATATATATATATATTATATATATATAATATATATATATATAATATATATATAACAAAAAAAAATATATATATATATATATATATATATATATATATATATATATATATAAAAGGTATGAATATTTTATCTAGAGCTCGTAAAGCATGATTTATATTTGGTTGTTTTATTCATAGTTGGTTTGACTAAAAGGTCAAATGATCAAGTATATTTTATCTGGAGCTCTATGTTCGTTTTTAAAGAATTCCCAAACCACCAACGTAACTCCTGCGTGAAAACGACGTATCTACCAAGAGCATACCTTCCCATTTAATATCTGTAATTAAATTTATTCATTTACTTTTAAAGATCGATGTAGTTATTTTAATAAAGTTAACAAGAGGATGATGTTTCCCAAAGGTATTAAGAGGTGTTAAGCCTTTTCTCTGTGGTGGGCTTCATGAAGGTTTTACAATAGTATCACTGATTGCACCTCATTTCCTTTCGTGAAAATTAGCATATTTGAGTTAAAGAAAATTGAATTTCCAAAAGTTCTAATACAAAACAAAAGTTAAATCTGAAACTAAGCGTGACCTCAGGCATTTAACTCTAGAAACACTTGAAAATTGAAGCTTCAACCCCCTCTTATCTGTATTTACCCCTCCATTCGCCCCAAAATTCCCTTTCTGTCTTTTCTTTAAGAATTTATTATTTAAGCATGACTGTTGTAAAGTACGTCGACATTTACTGATTAAAAAAATATTCTTTTAATTAAAATATCCCCGTTTTTGTGAGAAATAAGGCTAAAAATAAATCTAAATCTTACATGACTAATTATTTTCAACTCAGAATTGGAGCTATAATGTAATTTGAATTAATATAAAAAATTTCTCTATTTTATTTTTATCTGTTATTTGAAGAGTAGATTTAGTCTGTCAATAACATGATTTAGCAGTAAGATGTATTATTAATAAAATTCATACATTAAACATATTATTTTAATCAAGAAATATTATGTATAATTAATTAACTAAAATATTTCAATTGATTGAATATTATTCCTTACTTACCACATATATAATATATTGGGAGTATATTTTTATTTTTACAGGGTAGAGTATTATGTATCAGTGAATTATAATCATATAATTATTACTATTAAAATAAATATATAATTAACTCAAATATTTCAATTGACTGTTTATTATGGTTGAAAAACTCTTAAATATTAGAAATTGTATCAAATTTATTCAATATATTATTTATCTTACTTCATTAATTAATATACTTCTTTTAATGAATTTTTTATAGATAATAATACTGTGACTAGTTGTAATCATATTAATAGAAATCAAAGACTATTGTCATTAAATTACATTACAATCTGATTGGCATATGTTTATAAATTAATTAATAAATCCAATTTGTCCCTTTAGCGCCCCATTCAACCAGAAGATATATTCATTAAATTATTTTATTTACTTAATAAATTATTATTTCAATTTATTGACTATAATATAAATAATATGAATTAAATACTAAATTATTAATATTTTATTATCTAATAATTATTAATAATTATTATGTTATATACTATTTTTATTATTTTATTTTATTCAAAAAAATAAGTTAGTTATTATTATTTATTATTATGTATATCATTTTGAATTCGGCTGTCTCCTATTAATTTCTGATATTGCCCTTATCTGCTTCTTTGCTTATTAATAATTCTTTATTTTATTTTCTATTTATTTAACTTATTGATTATTAATTTTATTATTAAATATATTCATTATTACTATAAATTATTATTATTAAGATATTCTAATTAATAATTAATATAATATATTATTATTATGTATAATTATTAAAATAAACCACTTATATATATATAATTAATATATTATTAATTATTAATTATTATTATCATATTGATTATTATTTATCTTATTGCTCATATCTGTCTTAATTGTAGCGCGTGATTTCTGATTATTCTGCTTTAGATTGAAAACTGTTGGCTGTGCAGCAGTATGAGGCGAACCAGAATTAACAGTATTTTGTTCATCAAATCTCCATTTGTCCTCTAACCATCAGGAAATCTCAACTGTGAGCAAGCGATCGCATACTGGAAGTTTCTGTCAATTTGCGGTCACGGAAGTTCAGGGCTAACAAGTGGTTCGGTTGTCTGCATTAAGGTTATCAAAATTGTTGGTCCGAATACTCTTTCACAGTTTAGAAAACGCAGACGATATATTGTGAGGATCTCGACTGAGAGCGCTGATATGTTGAGAGTAGACTGTCTTGGCAATTATCCAAAAAGTTCACAACATTCGTACTTGTCGACTATAGTATGCAAAGAAAGGAAGTGCATACCTATTCAAAGATGATCCGAAACACTGACATCGGGTACATATGTCAAAGTCTATATTAGGTGTAAACAATGATAATACTAAATTAATCGTAATTAAGTTCGAAGCTGTTCAAGATGGTGACAATAACTATCAATGGAATAAATCTATCATAAGAGCTCCAGACAACTATCATCGATCAATTATCTCAACAACTACAATCTAAAGTCTACAGGAAAAAAGATATACAATTGTTAATAACCTGAGCAATGAAATTTAATATGCGGAACTGTAAAAAAAAAAAAAAAAAATAAAAAAAAAAAAATAAAAACAAATAAAAACAGGCCATCAAAAAAAACTGCAATATCTAAAACAAAGAATAAAAAAATAAATAATAACATTTTTGAATTCAACGAACTGTATTAATTTACTTATGAAATTATTAAATAATATAAATATTTAGCATAAACAAATACAAATAATATTGCTATTTTTATTTTTAATTTGTAAAAAAGGAATAATATATATAAAAAAGTATTTAAAATACGACCTATATATAACACTATTAAACCAACGATCAAATAATTCATTTATAAACACCATGGTATGTCATATAAAACATTTTTTATAATTTTATTAATAAATATTCAGACAAATAGATTTTCTATATTATATTATATTAAAAAAATATCTAAAATTAACCTCCGAAATATGCTTCTTACTCTCAGGTTTATGATACTAGCCACTTACAATATTCATAATTGTAAAAACATTATATATTATATATATATATAAATAATATAAGAAAAATATATAGCTAATATAAGTATAATATAAATAATTATTTAAAGGATATTACACGTACTAATAGTAGAGGGCTCGACCGATCGGAGAAACTAACAGAGGAGTAGTAGACTGATTATATCACATACCACGTAAGGGGAGGGAGCGAAGGAACGGCCACCCGACGACACACATAAATACATAAAGAGAGGAAACAGGAGATTTCATCATGAATGGGGAAGAACTGGTCTACTGTTCAATCTGGATTAGGACCGAAGAGACACGCAGACACCTGCAGTCGATTAGCGGTATATACCTTGGGGTAATTTAATTATTAGTAAAGATAAAAAAAGCAAAATTTTATAAAAAAGTCTATATTATTATATTTATATATGAACGAGTAAACCATAAATAAGGTCTTTACACCCGATAAAGATCAGAATAATCATATAGAAGGTAAATTAAAATACTTATCATTATTAAAAAATATTTTTTATTTTTTTATCACATTGGCACTTTTGCAATGTTATATACATTACACACATTCACAAAAAAAATCTCATTTTTATTCTGAATTTTGTTGTTGAAGTATTTGAGATATATATAACGTTTGTTATATTATATTGAGTTAGCGTAAATATTATGTATAGTACTATATGTATTATTTTAAAATATTACACCTACTTCGCATATACCGTATATATAGGACCCTAATATTTATCCTAATTTATTAGGATACGTAAATAGAATATATATAGGAATAAGCCTATAGTATACACATTACCTAACTTACTCTGATCCAATATACTAGATAGTAGAATAATATATTAATCCTAAAAATAATATAATAATATTAAATTTATTATTATTTATTTAATTATTTTTATTAACATTTCGCCTAAAAATTGGAAAGCAGCAATTCCTCAAGCAATGTAATTCCTTATTCAACTGTTGGCTAATTGATAGTTATTGAGAATTATATGGATTCGATTAATACGTAAATGTCGAGTCTTCATCATTGAACAAATATATAAACCACTTTTTCAGTTATCACGGATTAGAAATTCTAATCTAAAATATATATATAAAAACAATAAAATAGATATATAAATAATAATATCAAGAAATATAAAAATTGAATATTTTATTATTATGGATAGAAATGAGAAAGAATTTGATAAAATAAAGTAATTTTATATACGTTATTAGGATAATAATATACCTCATATTCCAAATTTACCATGTATATTATATCTCACTATTTCCTACAAAAATATAAAAATAATCATATGTTATCAAATCAAAAAGAAAAATTGACTAAAATATTAATTAATATTAAATTGTATATTGCATTTGAATAGCAACTATAAATTAAAGAGTCTATCTCTTACTATGGGCCTGACGGGGCTCGCACCAGTCTCGGTGATCATACATTAAGAAACGATATTGGTCTATCAAATTTCCTAAATGTTATGATTAGATATACTTTTTATTATTTTTCTGCAAAGGTTTTATGTAATAGAAGATTTTATTCAATATAAATACATATCTTAACGATTATCTAAAATTTTAAAAAAAAGTGTAAGAATCACGGCCATTGAATAATGCTATTTTTCAATCAATTATAAAAGGTGACAGCTCGGGCTTCTCCGAAATAGCCGAAAGAAACTTTTATGACAGTATGCACTAACACATTCGTAAATTTAATTTTTTTTTTTAAAGTTTTTCTCCAACCTAGAAATTTAATAAAACACTCGTTTGATTTAAAAAAAAAAAAATAACATTAAAAAAAAAACTTATTTGTTCCTAATGCACATTTCGAATAAAAATAATTTATATTTAAATTCTAATACCTGAAAAAATTTAGTCTTTGGTATCTCTTACTGTAAATACTAAATAACATAATTTTATAACAAACAATGCTAAATAAAATAAATAAATATAATAAGAAAAATTAGTAAAATGATAATAATAAAATAATAAAATAAATAATAATATAATAATAAAATAATAAAATAAAATAGAAGAATAATGAAAGAAAAACAGTAAGAGTTACCCATCGAAGCAATTTTAAATTAAAGATAACTTATAAAATAGCAATAACTCAAGTATCTAATATGAATTTGACATTTCACACACACAATTATATAATATATATTTTATATGTGATATAATATATATAATATATATATATATATTATATATATAAATTATATATAATTATATAAATAATATAAATATTAATATATATATATATTATATATATATTAAAGAGAGAGAGAGAGAGAAGAGAGAGAGAGAGAGAGAGAGAGAGAAGAAGAAAAGAGAGAGAAGGAGAGAGAGAGAGAGATAAGAGAGAGATGGAAGAAAGAGGAGAGAGAGCCCCAGAAGTAAAAGTTACTGGAGTATGCCCTCTGAGATTTGTGAATGTATTTAGCAGCTATATATATATATAAATATAGTATACTATTATATATATAATATAATTAATATATATATATATATATATATTATATATATATATATATATAATATTAAATTATATATACTATATATATAATATATATATATATACAGTATATATATAATAATATTTTTATTAATATATAATATATATATATATATAAATATATAATAATATATTATTATATATATATATATATATGGATATATGTTGGTATATTATATATATATATATATATAAATATATTATAGTATATATATAATATATATTATATATAATATATATATATACTATATTATATATAATTATATATATATGGTATATATGTAGGTATATTTTTATAATATATATATATAATATCTATATTATATAGTAATAATATAATATATTATATATATAATATAATATATATATATAATAAATAATATACTAATATATGATATATATATATATTATGTATATAGTATGGTAATTTTATATATATAATATTTATAATATATATATAATATATATATATATATATTAATATATATATATATATATATATATATTTATATTATCATATATATATACGGTATATGGTTAAATGGACGTAATATATATAAATATATATATATATATATAATATATATCATATATATATAATATATATATATATATATATATATAATTAATTATATATATATATAATATATATATATATTTTATATAGTATATATATATATATTATATATATATTATTTAATTTTATATAGGTGAATATATATTATTTATATTATATATATTATATATAATATATCATTATATAATTCAATACTATATATTAATAAGTATATATATTAAATAATATACAGTTTATCATAAATATTTATATAAATATATAATATATATAAATATATAATATATCATATATATATATATATAATATATTTATATATATATATATAATATATATATATATATATAATATATATATATAATAGTATATACATATGTATATATATATATTAATATATATACTATTATTATAATATATATATATATATATATCATATACTATTAAATATATCTATATATATATATTATATATATATATATATTATATTATATAATATATATATATATATATATATATATTTCACGATAAAGTTGTTTGGAATGCATGAGCAAAAACTTCCAAGTACTAATTTTGATGTTGATATCATAAAATATTCATGGAGAGGTCAACGTAACATTAGAATGGAGGACCTAGACCACATCGGAGCTTAGATGACACAATTCTCTTTCACGTACGAAACAAAAATAAAAATATAGAGGAAAAAAAATTACCTACAACGACTTATTTAAAGAAATTCTTTTCCTGTCTGTACCTTAGTTCTTTAAATTAAAACAATTTAATTTATAATTGTTTTCCAAATTTTGGCTAATTGTAATGTTTCCTACAAATTTTGATATTTTCATTCGTTTAACTTGTCTAGTCAGCTGAATCTTATTTTAAAGCGTTTTTCTGTATTACAAAAATTATACATACATACATACATACCTACATACATACATACATACATTATCAATACATACATACATACATACATACTATACAGTACATAACATACATAAGCATACATCATACATTAGCATACATAGATACATTATCATACATACCTACCATACATACAGTACATACATACAGTACATGAACAACATAGCATACATTACATACAACATACATACACATACATACATCACATCATACATACATACATACAGTATGAACAATACATGACATATCACATACATTACATCCATACATACAATAACATACATACAACAATAACATAACATAACATAATACATACATACATACATAACAATAACCATACCTTACATACATCACATCACATACATCACTACATACCATACATAATGCATAGCATAGCATAGCATACATTCCATGACACTATTGACCAATAGTTCTCCTCTCTTGCTCCCATATTCTATGTTAAAAAAAATATCTTGACCTTGTAGTTGTGTCCTATTTGATAGTTTTATAAAAAAAATTATATTAGTTAGCTTTGAACCTTTTACCCCTTTAATTCTGGTTTGAACTGGCTGCACAACAGTGCTACCTTATACTTTTCCTGTTAATATTACTGTAGTATCGATGATCCCAATAAAACTAAAAATTTTCAAAATCAAAATTTATTTTTAAAATTTTGAATTGCTTCATTTTCACATTTGATTTGTGAGAGTTTGTATGTTTTGCTATTAATATTTGAAAAATTATTCTGCTTTTCCTTGGGATTAGGCAGTATTTTGAATACTTTGGCTTGAATCCTATTTGCTTAGCAGTGTGTGGACCTAGCATTTATGATTACTGAATACTGGCTTCATGCTGGATAATTTTTGTTACAGTATTTGCCTTCACTATTAGTTCGGCTCCTATTGATATGTTTGTACTGCAAATAATAAGTTCTTTGCTTGTGCAAGTATAGATTTACTCATCTAGCCTAAGTAAGCTCCAAGCTGTTTGTTTAAAGGTTAAATCGTTTTGTAAATATGATTGTTGTAGTATGTGCTTTGGTAAACGGAATAATTGCATGTTTGTCTGAAATTGAATTGATGTTTTTTAACTTGTGTTTAAGTCATTTAAGAACGGTTGCCTTTAGATTTGCTTGCGACGAAATCTTTTGTCCGGAGTATTTTACTAGATAGGGTTATGTGTAATAAGTGTTGTGACACTGTGATTTTCGTGGCCTTGCAAGTTTACTTGGTAGTCCTATTAGCTAGGCATGGTGTGTTTTTGTGAAAATGTAGAAAAGAACAACTAAGCCTAAGAGGAGCTAAAATGCTTGCATCGTGCTATTCTTAATTATTGCCTGTATTGTTAATAAAAGCCTCCAGTATGGACGCTGTGATTTGATGAGTTTGCACATTTTGAAAAGGTGTAAATAGTTTACGTCGAGATGCGGCTGGAAACTTATATTATTAAAGGAGCCGCGGCTCGGGCACAGATTTGCCTGAAGTAGAGAGATTTAGAAAGATGAGACGAGAGGGAGTATTGTTAGATTGAGAGAGTGAGATAGAGAGTAGAGAGAGATGGATGAGATGAGAGTTGAGTTATCGCGCTGGAGATAAATGAAGATGAGAGAGAGTCCTGGTGAACGCGCATTAGAGAAGAGAAAGGAGGAGAGAGAGAGGAGAGAAGAGATGAGAGAGTAGAGAGAGCACACGAAGAGGAGAGGAGTAGAGGGAGAGGGAGAGGAGGAGAGATGGAGTAGAGAGGTGTGTTGGTTCAACACCAAAGATTAAGGCACACCTTGCTTATGTTTTTTAGGTGGCTCAAAGCTAGACGTGAACTTTTGATATTTATATTTCAGCGATGGAGTTTTACAGATGTTGTGTCGTTAGGTCCTATTGGTATCAAATAATACCTACAGGCCCATCAAATATTATTTAGTTACTCCCTAGGCGCCGTAATTATAATTTGGAACAAATTCTCTTCGATGTTAGGTAACATCGCGGGGCAAATAGCTTTAGATTACACCTAAAAAAAAAACTAAGTTTTCTTTATCTAAATAAAGCCTTTAATTACAAAAAGGCATAATCCAAGTTTAAATTCTTGGTAGCCAAAATGTAGTTTCATAAGCTATTAATTACATAAAATATTGGTGAGTAATAATCTTTGTTGGTAAACCTATAAGCTAGGCTATAACTTATAAGTAGGATAGACCATTCTTAATTATAAGTAGACCAATCTTCATTTTAGGATTGAGCAGTCAATAACTGCTCTTATTGTACATTTCAGGGATTCTGAAAAGAATTTCCAACAATATATATATATAGTATATATATATATATATATATATATAATATATAGAGATAATATTATATAATTATATATATATAATATATATAGATAGATATATATGCATATAATATTATTTACTATATTATATATATATATATATATTATATAGAGAGAGAGAGAGAGAGAGAGAGACCTATCAAAACGATAAGATTAACTTCCATTGGGCAATTGGGGTGTAGGGTACATTCCATGACACTTCAGTACTCAATGGTTCGGTCATCTTGCCCTCATATCCACACTCCTTCTACAGGAGTAGATTCTCCCTATCACATACAGACCATAAAACACTATTTCCGCTACAGACAACACCTTATTTTCATTTATCCCTTGTGGGGGGAGAAGAAAGAGTTTCCACTGCGCATGTTCTGCGTGTCGTATGAAGCTACTAATGAGAAGATGGTAGTTGGATTGGGGACCCGAGACCACTTATTTATAATCTAGGAATGCTTATTCATGCTTCGCACTTGATCGTGATCGCCATGAGCCACCTTGTATCTTCCGGCCAAATTGTATGAATCGTCTGGGTGCATAGAATGTCAGAGGAATAAATGGTGATGAGAAGAGGAGAGAAGTGATGGATGTATTTAGAAGGGTAAATTTGATTTGCTTGTTGTGACTGAAACAAAGATGAAAGAAAGGGGTGAAGACTAGTGGTGTGGGGTAAAATGTGTGTGTATATGTGTGTATGTATGTATGTATGTGTTGTGTTTGTGGTGTGTGTGTGTGTGTGTGCTGTGTGTGTGTGGTGTGTGTGATGTGTGTGTGTGTGTGTGTGTGGCTAGTAGTGAAGAGGAATGAGAGGGGGAGAGAAGGATTTGCGATTCTGATGAGTGTCCTGTGGTACAGAGCTACTTAAGTTTGAGAAGATCAAGGTATGTGTGGTTTCAAAATAAGGTCCATCTGAAAGTGATGTTGAGGAGAGTGTGACTCTCTAGAATAATCTGAATAATGTTTTGCATGAAAGTGAGTAGGGGCATCAGATTGATTGTGTTGGATAACTTAAATTGTTAGATAATTGATCGAAAAAGGGAGGGTATAACTGGTGCCTTTGGGGTTGTGGGATAATATGAGAATGTTAGGAAAGTGATTGACCTCTGTGAGGAGAGAGGCTATTTGTGTAAGTAATACATTCTTCTGCATAAGAGTATTCATAAGTATACGAGAGTTGGGGTTGTTGGAGGGGTATGCGAAGTGAAAGTATGATTGATTTTGTGTTGGTAAAGAAGGAAATGTTGAAATATAAAGGGGTTGGGGATGGGGATATCAGATCACTCTATTGGTTCATGTAAGATTAAGTTGAGGGGAGTGGATGGAGAGGAGAAAGATAAAGAAGGAAAGAGGAGAAGTTAAGTGAACAAGTTATACGGAAAAGCATGTAAGAGCCTTTGCAAATAAATTATTATTTGAATGTAGACAGGAAGAAACTGAAAAAATCTTTGTTGCAGTGCATGATAAGTATGTGGGTGTACTAAAGTAGAAAGTAAGAATGTCAATAGTGAGTGGTATAATAAAGACTATTTGCACTCGGTTAAAAGTTAAAAAGAAGTGTGATTGAATGTGCTAAAAGTCAATGATGAGGTCTCAAAAGGAAGGTGTATGTAAATATATAAGAAGGAAAAAAGGAAGACTTAAAGTTTCATACGTTAGAGAAAAAAAAGAGGTAAATGAACAGTTTGGAAGCGGGATAAATGGGAACTTACAAATGAATAGAAAGCTCTTCTGGAATTAGGTACGAAAGATTAAGAAAGAGACTGAAGGGGATCTTCATAGAATAATGAATAGGGATTGTACTTTCATGATTGATGAAATGGATGCGAGGAGAGTGGGGAGGGAACACTTCGAAAATCTGAAACATTAACAGAATGAAGAGGTGATAGTGACTGTGTGTGGGTTTGATAGTGTAAGAAGAAATAGGTATTTTAGGGTTGAGGTAATTAGTAGGGAGGAGGTAATAGGTATAATGAGAAAGTTGAAGAATAGTAAATTCGCAGGTATAGATGGAATTACGAGTGAAATGATCAAGAGTGGAGGCAAAATTGTGATCGATTGGATTTTTTTTTACACGGTGCCATCACTTACGGGCAGGGCCCTTTTCAAGGAAGTTGTGTAACAAAGCGTTAATGGAGGGCATAGTTACGAAGGATTGGAGTGGAACAGTAATAGTACCCTTATATAAGGTAAGGGAGAGAATGGGAACTGTAGAAACTATAGGGGAATTAGTTTATTGGGTCTTGCAGAGAAGATATATGCTGGTTATTGGTTCGAAAGAGGGCTGTTAGTGACTGAGGGACTGATTGACGAGGAACAAGGTGCATTTAGAAGTGGTAGAGGTGGTGTAGATAAAATCTTCACATTAAAACAAATGGTTGAGAAAATGAGAGAGAAGAAGAATAAAGTGTATTTAGGTTTTATGAACTTTCAACAGGCTTATTACAGGATTAATAGAAAATCTTTGCAGTCAGGTGTTTGTAATATATGATGTTGGTAGTAGACTTATGAATGGAATTAAAAGTATGTATGTCGATAGTGAAGCGTATGTAAGAATAAATGAAGTTGAAAGTGTTTGGATTAATATTAATAGTGGAGTGAGGCAGGGATGTGTAGTGTATCATTGGCTATTTAATTTAAATATGGGTTGGGTGATGAAAGAATTAGAGGTAGGGGTGGTAGGGTAAGGTTTTAGACTGATGGAGAATGGAAAAGAGTGGAGGGTGTCCTGTTTATTGTACTCTGATGATTTGGTTTCGAATTACGACATGCAATTCTACTTAACTATCTATTTTCCGTGCTTTTCGCCCCTACCCCACATCTGTAGGAAGTATATATATTGTAGTCTCCTGACTTATCCGTGTCTTATCGGCCTTTTCATTTTTATTGTTTTAAACTATTTTGTTCTTACTGACCAAAAATTTTGATGAGCCTACTATTCTTTATCTTATTGCCTCTAGAGATTCGTGGCTTTTGACTCACTTTCACAAATCTTGATGTTTAAATTCTTCCCTAAGTTTCGAGAAGTCTGAATACTTTTCGGTTAGGCTTTTCGTTTATAGGCGAAGCGTTTTTTCCTTCTCGTTTATTCGCTCAGATTCTTCAATCAACGTCACACGTTTTCACTCTGCGCTCTTTCCTGCCTTATTCCGCCGCTGATATCCAGTTTGTAATATAGTGTTTCAATATAGTTTGTGTATCGTTCTTTCCTGCTATTAAGCACAAGGGTTAGTAGTGAATAACTTTTATATTTAATATTTCGGTGTTAATACTATTGTAATTATTAAGTGTTTATTTACCAAATGCAAAATATTAAAATAAGGTGTCTTAAATATTATAGTGTAAAATTAATTATTATTGTATCAAAGTGTGTTGTTAATAGTATTTTCTTATTAAATTTTCTTAATTTTAAGTTTCGAAAATGCATCTTGTAAAGGCCCCTCTGGCAAAAAAATTTTGATATCAATAACTTTGTAATTTTTCTTTATAAATTTTTATTATTATTATTATTTTATTGTTATTTTTTTTATTATTATCAATTATTATTTTTTTTCTTCTTAAATAGGGTTTTTGTCCTTTTTGTCCTTTTGGCTGTTTTTGATGCTGATTTATCTACTGATTTTTGTGAAGTAAAAGTAAGAAACTCTGCTGTGTTTTTCTTCATTGTAGTCCCAGTCAGGCTTACAAATATAATATTAGTATATATATATATATATATATATATATATATATATAAAAAAATATATTATATAAATATTATATATCAATAAGAGAATAATATATATATATATATATATATATATATATATATATATATATATATATATATATATATATATTTAATATATTATATTTTTTTATTATATATTATTTTTATATATATTTATATATATATTATGAATAAAAATAATTGTTAACCTTAAATATTTTATACATCCACAACATCCGCATTTAATAACTGCGTTTGCGGATATTTCAAAATCGTTAATTGCAGATGCGGATGAGGATGCTGATGTCGCATACATCACTAATATATATATTATTAAAAATATTTTATTCCTGTATTAAAACTTTCCTATTTTGCTATAAACTATTTTAGATTACACATGGTTTGGAGATTTAATTTGGCTTTGGCTAAAAATTGTTGGTTAGGCAACAGCCGAGGCATGTTTTTTGAATAAATGAGAGAGCAGGCCCTAATAAAAAAAGCCAGTACTGAAGAGTTTTTAAAATGTAGCAGTGCGCTATAACTGTATTATTATATAAAGTCTCCAAATGCCAGAAAATAACTAAGTATATTTATGTTTTATAGTTTTAAGTGGATAGGCTTGATAAATCTTACCTTATTAAAAAACAGAGTATACGCTTGTCCAAGCTTGAATTGGGCTAGGATTCTATGATGCCAAGCTAGCCCCAATTCTTTATATTCCGATTTTAGCAGGGCTGGTTGTTAGGTGTTCTATTATTCTATTTAAATTGCTAATCTTCGCTCTAACTTTATAGCCATTATCTTGTTTAGTTTGGTTAGCATTACCACTCTTACTAGGTAATAATTAGCAGCTTTAAGCTTTTAAAAACTTTAACAACCTATGAGCCTTAAACTAATAAGCTTTCATAAAAGGCACAATCGCCAAGTAATTACTTAGGAAACACTAATTATTCAAACTATATCATAAACCTTAGGTAGTTGTATTATTGATTTTAAACGCTATTTAAACTTTTATTTTTAAGCTTCGCTGTTTTGTAAAGGATAAATTTTCAATTGGTGTAACATCACAAACTGTTCTATTACACATTTTCGGAATTCTGCACAGAATTTTTCCAAAATATATATTATATATATATATATATATATAATATATATATGTATATATAATATATATATATTAATATATATATATTTATATATATATATATATATTAATAGTATTATATATATATATATTATTATATATATATATGTATATATATAATATATAATATATATATATAATATATATAACTAGTAATGGCACAGTTTAGCGTTACTCTTTTTCAAAAGTAACTAATAGAGCTATTTGCTTCAAACTTTGAATATAATCTATTGAGGTATTAAAGCTCGAAACGCGACGAGTTTTACAAGTCTCAAGGATTAGTATCAGGGCGTACATCCCCCGAGAGCGAAGCTGGAATATAACGCTAACAACCCTTGGTTGCGGCTGTCCTTTTCTGATAAAGATTTAGGCTTACGATAACCCTCAATCCGAGACAGATGATCACAGGTCAGTTTTTGGTGACGCGTAGGTCACCTAAGTGGGTCCTGCTCCTTAGCGTGCAAGGTCAAATTCGTCTGAAAACCATTTAAGGCTTAACGGTTATCGTCCTATAAATTGTGGATGTGGCTATATGATGAGTAATCTCGGTGGAGACGGAGATACGTCCCTCTGCGCTCCCCATAGGGGAGCGCTGCCCCCCCAAAAATTAAAAATAATCGTAGAAGAACTGAAAATTGGACGGGGTTAGAGGAATTTTGGAGTCGGGACGGAAGTTGGTTGGATCGGCTTCTAGAAGGAAGAAGAATGAGGAAGGAGAGTGGAAAGGAATTCATGAGTTGGTACTGGCACCGGTGATGGATCCGGTGCGGTGGTGAGTTAATAAACATTCGTAAATAACAACAATGTTGGTATACTTATATATGTTATTGAGTCTGTATATTTCGAAAATGATGTTTAGAACATAGAAAAAAATAAAATAATAAATAAATAAATAAATTAAAGTAAATAAAATAATTTTAAATAAATAAATAAATAAAAATTTTCTTATTCTTTTTTATGTTTTACTTTACATTTATACTTTGTTTACGATACCCTAGAAGCAGTAAATCAGTAAATCAGTATTCAAACTGCTGCCCTTCTCAGCCCTTCCATGATCTATTGATCTATTGAGTCTAGTCATAAGTATTTTTTACTAAAATTGTTGCGGTTTTACATACGCCTAAAGCAGTAATATCAGTAAAATCATAACATCAAACAGCCATCCACAATGCCCCCCTTATCTGTGATCTATTGATCCTATGTCTATTATCTATTGATTCGAGTATTGTTTTTTTACTAAATTTTGCGTTTTACATACCCTAAATCATAAATCAGTAAATCAAACCAACCCCTTCCTGTTCCATCCGTGATCTATTGATCTATATATTGATTTCAATTCACATTTCGAGTATCATTTTGGATAAACATAACATAAAAACAAATTCTTTATACATCGGTCAATGATATAGCCAACGTAACAAATGTTTTTACATTAATAAAGCTAACTAACATCAAATCGGTGTAAGAATATAATGTACAACAACAATCCTAACACATCTCTTAAACACGAAATAACGTTAAAATTAACAAAGCCCCACACTTTCAACAGTAAAAAGTAACTAACATAGCATACAAAAAAGTAAGCCTATTCACACTTTTTTTCAAAACATATCTCTAACATTACAATGTTAATTTTAAGTTAACATGGTATATTTAACAAAAATTTATTATACCCTTACTAAGTATCTTACTGATCAACGAATATAGCTAACGTAACAAAGTTTTTCACATTAATAAGCTTACTTAGCATATCCTGAACTATGAATATAATGCACAACGACAAAACTGACACACCTTAAACATAATAAACATTAAAACTTACAAAGTCCCACACTTAACGACAGTAAAAGTAACTAACATAGCAACAAAGACGTAACCTATTCACACTTTGTTCGAGCATAATCTCTAACATAACAAGAGTGAATTTATATTAACAGGTATTATTTAAACAAAATTTAATCACAACAATGGCCTAATTATCCATACTGTAACGAATATAGCCTAACGTAACAAAGTCTCCACATCAATAAAGCCTAACATGCTGTAACATGAACTAAGAAAGTAATGTACAACGACAAACTAACACAACTTACATCACGAATTAAACTGTTTAACATTAACAAAGTTCCCACTTAACACCATGTAAAGTAATAACATTGCATGCAAAACGTAACCATTATTCATACTTTTCAAGCATATATCTCTAACATATTAACGTTAACTATACATTGACAACAGTAATATTTAACAAAAATGTATCAATAACCTTGTCGGATTTCATACAGACAAACGAATATATGCTTAACGTACAAAGTTTTTTACATTTCATTAACATTTGGACAAAAATTATCATAATCTAACTATAAATATCTAATCCCCAACAATAAGTGCAAACTATACAAAAGTTTTAAATCCCAAACATAACAGTAAATTAATAACAAAGTTTTATCCAACAAACATAAAAATAAAGTTCTTTTGAATCAATATCATAGTAAAATGTAATAGTTTACCGAATTTAAAGCAGTAAATCAGGTAAATCACCATCCGTACCTCCCCGACCCTCCCCACCCCTCCCTCCAGACCTTTTGATCTATTGATGTATTAATGATTCAAGTCACATTTCGAGTATCAATTTGATATAAACATAACAAAAAACAAGTTCTTTTATATACTAACTTCGAATATATGCTAACGTAACAAAGTTTTCAACATTAATAAAGCTAACATAGTCCATTACCAAAGACTAAGAATATATGTACACAACAACAAACCTAGCACACCTTAGGCTGAAATAAACTACTAACATTAACAAAGTTCCATACTTAGCAAACAGTAAAATACCTAGCAGAGCGTACAAACATACAATACGTAACCTATTCAGACTTTTTCAAGCATATCTAACATATCAATGTTAATTTACATTACACTATTGATTTACGTCGCATTTCCAGTATTTTCGGTTAAACATAGCACAAAATGAGTTTCTTTATATACTAACCATCAAATATACGCTAACACAAAGTTTCCACATTAAAAAGCTAACATAGCATATGATATAAGAAAATAATGTACAACGACAACCTAACACCACCTTAAGCATGAATAAACTACGAACATTAACAAAGTTTTATGCTTAACAAGTAAAGTAACTAGCCCAGCGTACAAAACGTAACCTATTCAGACTTTTTCAAACATATCTCTCTAACATATAGTGTATTTTTTACATTAACACTATTTTGATTTAATTACGTCGCATTCGAGTATCATTTCTGATAACATAGCACAAAAATGGAGTTCTTTATATACTAACCATCGAATACATGCTAACATAACATGTATTCACATTAATAAAGCTAACATAGCATCTATATGAACTAAGAAATATATAGTACAACGACAAACCTATCACAACTTACGCACGAATAAACTGGTAACATTGACAAAGTTCCACACTTAACATCATTAAAGTAACTAACATTGATTTTGTTTTACCTCAAACTCTATTCTTACTTTTCAAACATATCTCTAGCATATTAACGGTAATTTTACATTAACACAGTAATGTTTTAACAAAATTTATCCCTTAACTTGTCTAATTACAATACAAGACCAAGCGAGTAACTGTAAACATATATCAAAGTTTATCCAACATAACTAATAAAAAATAAGTTCATTGAATAAAATATCTAGTTGTAAATTGTAATAGTTACTGATTTTAATAGCTAAATCAGTAATCAGTAAATCAAACCATTACCCCCCCCACCCTCTCCATGACCTTTTAGTCTATTTGTCTATTGATGTTCATTGGTCACAGTTTTCGAGTATGTTCGTGATGAAGCACATAAGCACAAAAATAGGTCTTATATATAGACCATTCGAATATATGCTAACGTAACAACGTTTTTTACATAATAAAGCTAACATTCATTACTCGATATGTCCACTTTTTCCCGCATATCATCAAACAGGTAAAGGTCGGTAATTATCTACAAATTCCTTAACAAAGTGACCAATCTATCAAAGATAACCAGCGATTCTTGAACTTATGAATTGTACACTAATCTTCACCAAATTGTCCACTCGTTTCGAGTTATAACATCATTAACTATGAAAAACGTAGACATTAGCAAATATTTTCTCGGTAAAACCTAACATTACTCAACAAACTTAACATAGGCCCGTTTCTAACACATTCAATCGTCAAGCTACACTAGTAATATCTTACAAACTCATCATTTCTCTAACAATTCAGTGTTAATTTCACACTGTCATAGTAAAATTTAACAAAATAACATATGACATAACTTACGAATAAATAGTTTTCATTAACCAAGAGTTATCTAAAAGCACCACAGCAATCCCGAGAGAAACCCATGGGGATGCCACCCCCTTGAAAGATGTGAATCCTGGAGAGGGGGATCACCGAAGGGGTGTAAGCGGGCATTACCCCTTCCGAAGGAGGGTCAAGCCTCAGCCCTCGGGCAGTTTGGGAATTTACACATACTTAAGATTCTGGAGGTAGCAACACTAAATTGTAAGTTATTTAACTCAGAAAAAGAAATTTTTATTATTTTATTTATTAATTATTTATTTATTTATTTATTTATTTATTATTTATTTTTTATTGATGTTCTGAAACATCATTTTCCGAAATCTACAACTCATAACATTATATGGATTCCAACATTGTTGTATACGAATTTTATTAACTCACCACCGCACCGGATCCAGCACCGGGCCAGTACCTCTCTGAATCCGCTTCTCCTACTCCTCCTTCCTCATTCTTCTTCTTCCTCTTTCTCATTCTTCTTCCTCCTCCTTCTCTTTCTTCTTCTTTAATACTGTTTTGCATCCATGCATTTCTTCTCTTTTTTAAATGGGGACCCCCTCCGGGGTGTCTCTGGACCCCTCGAAGCCAAATCCTAACTCCAACTCCGTCTCGACTGCCAACCCTTACCCGTCTCCAAGTTTTCAGTTTTTCTAGATATTTAATTTTTTTGGGGGGACAGCGCTCCCCTACGGGGGAAGCGCAGAGGGACGTAATCTCGGTCCGCGACGAGATTGCGTCAATCATGATAGCTTCACATCCACATTTTCTTGGCGCCTAAGGGGGCAGCACCCACTTTGGGGCCCCCTTAGGTCACCAAAACTCGCCTGTGATTCACCTGTTCATTGGGTATCGCTAAGCCTAATCTTTACTCGAAAAAGGAAGCAACAACAAGGGCGTAAGCGTTTTATTTTCAGCTTCGCTTTCGGGGGAGGTACCCCTATATACATCTAGAGACTTGAAAACTGTCGGTTTTTTGAGCTTAATACCTGCAATAGATTAAATTCCAAGTATATTATATTTATTAATATATATTATTATATATATATATATATATATATAGATATATATATAATTATACATATTATCTAATATATATAAATATTATATATATATATATTCTATAATATATATAATACTATATATATATATATATTATATATATATATATATAAATATATATATATAATATATTATATGATATATATATATATATATATAGTATATATATTTATAATAAATATATATAGTATATATATACTATATTTAATAATTATGGGTTCAATTTGATTTGTTCCTAGGGAACCGACATTTATAGATGAATAGGAAACCTATGAATATTATAAAAATGTTGCAAAATTATTGCTTTTCATCTTGCCTATTTCATCTATATAAGATTATATATATATTATATATTATATACATATAATAATATATATATAATATATATATATTATATATATATATATATATATATACTATAGTATATATTATATATAAATATATATATATATATATACTATTATATTATATATTATATATATTAATATAGTATATATTATTAATATATATATATATATATATATATATATTAGGTTTCAGATGAAATGCTCAGTCAAGTGGTTGAGAAGAGAGTCTGGCATCGAATCCCAACGACATCGAATATGGAAAAGGATAACCCATGTGCTTCAAAGCATTTCTCTTTCGCTCACCTTCTGCGGGAGGTACCATCTTTGAGGTAAAATCCATCATTTACGGATAGTAGCAAAAATACTTCCAAAGGCCCATTTCGACATGATAGGCTGCCATTTTTACAGCAAAACACCCTCAAACGACCACCCCCTGCATCAAACATTACAACAACTCCCTGTACCAAGGAATAAAATACTTACACCACCCATGTACAATTCTAACATATTCAAGAAGCTTCCAGCTAAACCCCCAGACACATCTGTTATCAAACACATCCACACCCAATTAACACAAAGGGCGATCTCTGCATATCCAATAAACACCGTACGTGAAGCGCGCCCACTCGAAATATCTCTCACAGAACAGTCCTTAGATCGTCAAGTCAGAGTGATGCTGTACCGTCTTCGCACTGGTCACCACCCTTCCCTTCATGAAGATTTCATAACGTTCCTTCCCCTTACTGTCAAAGATGCTCTTCCCAAACAAACCACGACACAGAATACCTAGGCTGGCCAGATTTTTTTCAACCTAATGCGGGACAGTCATCTTCATGCCTAGGCTATACTTTATAAATTATACAGAATAGCCTGTATAGCCTATAGGCAAGCATATATTATATATATTATAACCAAAAATAATTTAATCAAATATAGTAATAAATAAGAAATAACTTTATTATTCTAATAAATCAATATTTACTTACTTAATTTGAACCAAAATTGCACTTGTCACTGGAATAGATCTCTTAAAGAGGTTTGTAGTTCGAACTTTAGGTACTTTTCCTGATTTTTAAATTGCAGAGCAATCCATTCATAATTGCAAGTAGTAATAGTGCAGCCTTTAAGGTATCTATATTTAACACGCTGTTGTCTACTATTCTTAGGTTTTAAAATTTTGCACACCGGTATCTCACTTGACCCAACAAAGCTCCAAACGCTAACCACGTTCAAACCTCCCACAAATGTGGCAGAAACCAGATCCCTCATGGGTTTTCTAAATTATTTCAATCATCTACTGGACAATTACTCAGCTACAGCCAAACCGATAACAAAATTACTGTGCAAAAATGCCTATTGTCACAAAATTCTTTACACAACTTACTTCATCGAAAAGATCATTATCATTTATAGAGAAATTGGGTATTTTTTGAAGTGAATCAAATCGTGATTGTTATAAATTTTGTGGCTTACATTTCCACAATGCAGGACTTTACACTGTCCTCGCGTTTGGGTAAGAGATTTTTTGCGGACAAAAGGATCTAATAAATAGTGAAAATGCAGGACGTCCGCAAAATGCGGGACGTCTTGGCCAGCCTCAAGAATAAACTCTTTACTAAACTGCTCCACACTGGACTAGACACAGAAACGTAACTGATACACTGTGCCTTTGACGGTTTGTGGACCCGAACGTTGTGGTAACAAAAAACCTAGGGATTCGCCCATTTCTTCGTGGGAGGGAGCTAAGTGGGCTATAAAAGTATATATATATTATATATATATATCTAATATTATAGTATAAATTATATATATATTATATATATAATATTATATATATATATATATCATATTATATAGTATGATTATATATATATACGAAACAATATTATATATAATTTAAATATTGTTACCTTATCTAATTCACATGTGTATTTATGTAGTTGGTGTCTGCCATCTAACATTTAGATTTTATAACAGGACGTGCAAATTTTAAAATACACAACAATACAATACATTATATAGTATATATAATTATATATATACTATATATTATATATATATATAATAGTATATATAATATATATATATATAAATATAATATATAATATATATATTATATATATATATATAAATGTATATATATATATACTACCCACTAATATTATAATATTTATTATATATATATAGTTATATATTATATATATGTATTATATAAAAACTCCCCCACTTTATATATATATAATATATATATATAGTATATATATATATATGATATATATATATAATATATATATTATATATATATATAACTATATATATATAGATATATATATATATATATATTGATTACATAGTAATCAATATTTTTCAATTCACTAAAAAAAAAATATTGACACATATATACTTTTTTAAAGCGTTTCGATTTTGGCATTTTGTGCTTAAGCTCGATAAGAAATGCTCCAACCCCCCACCCCCCCCCCCAGTTGTAGCACAGCTTTAGCACGAATTTCGGCATAATCGAACGTTTGTTTACATATATATTTTGATAAGCTGTTGTGATGGAGCATGTGGTTTTGGAATAAACAGAAATAAAAAAAAAAACAAATGGTTTTTATTCCAAATAATTGATCAACTATTGTGATGAAGTTTATCGATTTGGAAGAAATTAGATTTAAAGCTAATTTCATGAATGAAACATTCATCAAATCAACGACCTACTACGTCGCCATCTTGTTTGTTTACATTTGTTCATAAGCATTTTCCTTAAATTCGGTAAGCACGGGAAAAAGCAACCTTACAGAATTTAGGAAATTCCTTACGTTTATGAGCATTTTCCTAAATTTGTGCTTAATTTGACGAAATGGAACGCAACTTGAGCAAAATCCTAAATTTCGTAAGCAAAAGTGCAAAATCGAAAACGGCTTTAGCTTCATGTTCATCTATGTTGCCGTTTGCTGTATCCTAATTCCTAGGACGTATAACATATGGGATTTTGCCATGTGGAGCTAGGGTTAAAATTAATGCAAAATGGTGTAGTAATTTATCATTTGTTTTTCTATAACTTTTATTTTTTTAATCAATTCAGTGTAGACTGTAGATTAATAGAAAATACACAGAGTTTATAGAGTAAAGCCGTTTTCGTTTTTGCATTTGTGCTTACGAAACGTAAGAAAATACTTGAGTTTGCGTTCGTTTTTGTCAAACTTAGCGCAAAATCGTAAAAAAATGTACACCAAACGTAAGGAATTTCCTTAATTCTGTAAGGTTGTTATTTTATTCAGAATTTTTTTCTATATTACACAAAATTTATTAGTTCTGAGTGCTCTAACTTGATATTTTTTCTTTAGTGAAAGTGTTTTGAAACTAAATAGATGAAATATACTGATGTGCCTGAAACAAACCGGTAATTATTTAGAATAAGGCCAAGTTAACCGATTTTCAAGAATTTTGCGGAGAAACACGCGAATGCATTAAAATGAAATATAAACTCAATCAGATTAACTTAATTCACTTTAATTGGTGAGGAGAAATTTTAAGCGTTCTAACTTTTAGCTCATAAGCCCTTATTCCTTATATATATATATATATATATATATAGTAATATAAATATATACTATATATTATAGTAGGATATATTGATATAATAAATAGAATATATTGTAAATATTGTATAGGTATATATATATAGATATAATATATATATAATATATATATTATTATATATTAATATATATTATAATAAATTTATATATATATATATATCTAGGGTGTTTGGAAACATGGCAAAATTCAGAGTTCTTCCCCTGTATCCGATTCTCAAGAAATATTTTGTTCCTTCGATGATTTTTGAAAACCGCTCTTTGTTTCGGGAGATAGGCAGATACAGGGGAACAAAGAATGTCACAATAAGAACCGATTTTTCGTATTTTTGTATAATGATGAATTTTGCCCTAAATAAGGGAGATATATCGCAACTTTCTGGAACACACGGTACCTCAGTTTCTGAAAGATGTACTATTTATTGGCAACAAGAAATTGCTAATGTGGTTTTGCACATGGTGCATCAACGCATTTTTGTGTGCTTGCTCTTAGATTTTAAACGCTAACATACCGAGACCGCTGGATGTGATTTCTGCACCTCACTCATGCCTGCTCGATCCCCGGATCTAAACCCCCTGGATTATTTTTTTATGGGGCCATCTAAGGTCATTGATTTACAATACTCCTGTGGAAACTGAGGATGACTTGCGAAATCGGATAATTGGGTGTAACAATCAGAAACGACCCTGGTGTTTTTGAAAGAGTTCGGCAGTCAATAAGGAGAAGATTGGATTCGTGCATCCTTGCTGCAGGTGGTCATTTTCAACAGTTCTTGAAGATTAAGAAAGTTTACGTGTAATGTTTGATAATAAAGGTTTGTTATTATCGTAACTTTTGTTCCCCCTGTATCTCCGAAACAAAGCGTGTTTTCAAAAATCATCAAAGGACAAAATATCCTTAGAATACTCCAGGGAATAACCTCTTGAATTTTTGCCGTATGTTTAACAAAACCCTATATATATACATATATATATATATAATGATATATATATATATATTATATATTATATATATATATATATTTTATAATACTTATATATATATATATATATAATATATATTATATATAATTAATATATTTTTATATATATTATAATACATGATACTAGCGGACACCCCCGATACAAAAAATTTGCTTAAGCGATACAGATACATCGATACACAAAAATTTACTTTAGCGATACCGATACACCGACTTGCTTAACTTCTTTGGCGATACCGATAAGATACATGTATCGCCGATACATGTTATCTAGATACTTTTACAACTAAGATTATACTTATACGTTATATATATATATATATAATATATTATATATATATTATTAAAGTATATGATAAAATAATTATATAGTTATATTATATATATATATATATATATAATATATATAATATTTTAAATATAATTATATATATATATATATATACTATATATATATATATATATGTAGGATTAATATATATATAATATATATAATAGTATATATAATTATATATATATAATATATATATTATAATTAATATATATTATATATATAAATATATATATATATATATATATTAAATAATATATATATATATATATATAGTATAAATATATATATATATATATATATATGATATATATATTAATATATATATATAAGTATATATTATATATTAATATATATATTATATATATAGTATATATATATATATATATATATATAATATATATATATATAATATATATATTATATATGTATCATATAATGTGCAAAAAGTGGTATAAAAAGGGTAATTACTTTTTATTTTATTTCAAAACTAATTAAATCAGATCTAAATAAATGTATCAATGTTAATTAGTTTACACAATGGATCATTTCACAGTCGATTATAAATTGTGTGAAAGTTAAATTATAAATTTCCACGATCAAAACACAATTCCCCGGCCCTTTTAACAAGCTGATCTTATACAACGACTTCTTCTTTCTAAGCGTCGAAGTCTTACTGCTTTTGCTGTCCTCTCTAGAATGCCAGGCATTTCTCGGCAGCATTTGCAGTGGACTCAATTTTACGCACACAATGGTGCCGTACAGAGTATCACGATATTCTTCTTATATAAGAAAAATAATTAAAATTTAACACCAGAAACCCCTTTTTGAGATGTTACAGGTATATATAGTCGTGTACAAAATTATTATGAGAGGTGTACATGATTATCGTGAGGGCAAAGACATTCTGCCCTCACACGTTTTTTTTTTTTTTTTTTTTTTTTTTTTTTTTTTTTTTAGTAGTAATTTTGACATTATTATTAGACGCCAAATACAATTGTTATTTTACAATACATTGTTTAACTATCTAAATAGAGCCTTCTTATCCCACCTCGGGGGTTTGCTTTTCACTTCTATTACAACCCCTTTCTGTCACATTTTTGTATGAAACATACGCGGAATTTATTCACACTATAATGTTTGGTCAAGATGCTTTTCAGCCGCTAATTAGATAGGGAAAGAATATGATTTTTTTGAAGGATAAGTACAATTTAAGTTATCGTCTATACTCAAGAAATGCATGCAAGAATTAAGAAGCCGCCCCCCTTTTTTCTTTCTTTCTCATTTTTTTTTTTTTTTATTTATTATCTATTATTTCTTTACTTTATTATTATTATTTTTTTTATTTACCTGAATCCTTTTATGATAGCGCCCCTATCGGTTATATTATGAAAAATTCTTACATTCCTTAAATTTCTACTGCCTCCTTCCCTTGCTTTTAAAATATATAACGTTATTCTTTTTTATCCGTAACACCCTGAAAGGTCAGAGTATCTCTCTGACAGTTTCCCTACATTATACTGTTGATTTCTTATTAACACGGCCTTTGCCTTGTGGAGATCTTTCGGAACAAATATATTTTTATTTTTATACATAATCTGTGGTGCCAAAGGCCTACGCATTAAAGCCACTAATTTCTTCAAATAGGCACTTTGACTGACCGTGGCACTGAGTGCCTCCTTCTGTAACAAGCTTCCTGGCACTGATAAATTTTGGTCAAACATAAGAACACTGGGAGTGACCCCTTGGTCATTTAGAGGCTAATTCTCAACAGTCAAGTGCCCAAGGCAAAATTTCAGGCTTTCAACCCTTCATGTCCTTATTCAATTAAATACAGCTACACCTTAGTTGTCACTATAGGGAACTTGATTTAATTTTTTCTGCAGTCCGTTTCGAACGAGGGAATAGCGTTTGGTGAAATATTATTATGTTGAGTT
>JABUQX010010817.1:12500-37500 GCA_015478945.1 Trachelipus rathkii
AGATATATTTTCGAAAACTCGCCGTGGTTTCATTTTGACACAATCTTTACGTTTTCCGGGAACTAAATATACTAAATAAACTGTGAATATGCCCATTGACATTAACTTGCGTTTTGTCTCAAAGTTATCACTGTGGCAAGCTTCTAGTTCCAGTATGGCCACTCTCCCCATGTGACATGGTGACTTCTGAATAATCACACAACACACTATATATATATTATTATATATATATATATATATATACATATATATATATATAATATATATTATATATATATATATATATATATTATATATATATATATATTTGCTTGATAAAAAGCAAAACCGGTTTAGTTCATGATGTCAAGGCGAAAAAATGGTTATATACATATACACATACATATATCATATATATATTACATACATTTATTATATATATATTATATATATATATATATATAATATATAATATATTATATATAATATATATATATATTATATATATATGTTTTGTACGTCAGTGCCTGCGTGCTACATCATGAATCTGTGGAATATCATCTCAAAATAAGATTTTATTATTGTCTGAGAACCCAGTTAGCCGGGATCTCTTTCTCAATAACTTCATAATCTCACTATAACCTGTTTCAATCCAATTTCGACTGGAATGGTGAGTCTGTGGTATAGAACATTGAACTCTGTAATCGTCTCGAGAACCTTTGAATGTACTAGCTTCAATGGTTTTTATGACTCTTAAAATCTTCTCTCTCCTAACATTAAGACCCATTACCTATGTTTCTGCTACTCGTTCTAATATAATATATTATATATATTATTATATATATATTATATATATAATATAATATAATATATAATATATAATAAATATATATTATATATATATATATATAATATAATCTTTCACGCCATTTTTGACTTTCTTACTATTTCTCATGGGACTGTTACTTCTTCCTTTACAAATGCCGAGATACTCTGTTTAGGGAATTTTTAACGTAGACACACGAGTGGTTGAGCCCTCTTTACTGATGCAGGTGGGAAGGAGGCCAAAATATTAAATATTCTCAACCTAGTATTAAGTATTCTCAGCCCAGATCGAACAAACCAATTCTTGAAACATGTTAGACTTATGCTTTACCACTACTTCTCGATATAAATACACCATTTTCCCTTCTATCGGTAACTAACTACAATCTCGAAGCTTTTAATTATAATACTTTTCTCCAGTAGTTCCAACATGTCCTAAACATACTTTCTAGCACTTTAATCGGGATATTTGGTGGCATTGCGTCGCTTCTTTGATAACTATTCTTGGAATGAATCCTGTTTTGACTCGGAGGACGCTTTAGTCACTGCTGAAAAGTTAGGGGCCGTGATGACCAATGGGATGAGCATGTTCATTCCATCTTCAACTAAACCTTTTTCTCCCAAAAATCTATGGTTCGATGGAGTTTGTTCTCGTGCCATTCATTAAAGAAACATCGCATTTCGGGCATGGAAAAACACTCGTTCTCCTATCATTCTTACTAATTTTTATTCTGCTCGGAATCGCTGTAGTGATATTATTCAACAGGTTATGCGCACTTTCACTAAAATAAAGTGTGCCAACCTCCTAGGTTCTCCTACTAATAAAAATTTCTGGCTTCTTGCCAAAATCATCTTTAACAACTTTTGTAAATCTGCCTTTCCTCCTCTTATTCGTTCTGACGGATCTGTAGCTAACTCTCATTCTGAAAAGGCCAATCTCTTAGCCCTCCTTTTTTTCATCTAATTCCACCCTGGATGATTCTGGAATCTCTCCTCCTGCTACTTTTTCTCTCAGGTGGCCCATGTCTCTACCTGGAATTACACATGATCAGGTGTATAAGATCCTTAGATCTATGGACATCAGGAAGACAAATCGTCATGATGGCATTCCTCCCTGTGTTCTGAGGGGGCGTACAGCTGAGCTGACGCCTGTCCATTGTTCAACTCTACTCTCTATGCCTTAATACTAATAATTTTCCTTGATGCTGGAAACGCGCATATGTTCAGCCGCTCCTGAAGAATTGTAGCCTTTCTGATCCTTCAAACTATCGTTCTATAGCTCCCACTTGTATTCTATCTAAAATCTTTGAAACTTTCCTTAACACTCATTTGATGGAACATCTGGACTCTCATTCCTTTCTTTCTGATCATCAGTATGGCTTTCGCCGCTCAAGGTCAACTGGTGATATACTTTACTCTCTCACTGACTTATGGTATTCGGCATTTAGAACTATGGGAGTCTTGTGTGGTGGCTCTTTACATATAGAAAGTTTTCTGCCGGGTATAGCACGCGTCACTGCTCTCTTAAGCTTCCTTCCTTTAGCTTCCTCCTTCTCTTTGTTAACTCTTAAGTTTTCTCTCTGATTGGCTGATGGAACGACATCTTCCAATTTTTCTGTTAATTTTGGTGTTCTTCAAGGTTCTATTTTATCTCCAAGTTTTCTTACTTTTCATCAACAATCTCCTCTACTGTAATTCTAACTTTGTTCACTCCTAGGCCCATGACTCAACTATCCATTTTCTACTAATTTCAAGTCTGCTCCCTCTTTTGTATCTAGAATTGCCTCACATCTATAGCTTTCCAATTCTCTTCTTGCTGATCTGGATGAGATTTCTCGGTGGGGTTACAGTAATCTTGTGAAATTCAACTCTTTTAAAAACTCAACTTCTTTATATCTAATTCTCTAAAATGCCTCCCAACTTTACTATCTCTTACGACTGCTCTAAAGTATCACCTGTGAACAACATAAATGTTCTTGATCTGAGCATAAACAATAAATTTTCTCGGAAACCTAAAATCACAAATCTTGCTAAGGTGGGCTCAAAAAAGCTGGGAATTCTGTTTAGGCTGGGGGAATTTTTTTCTCCTTCAAGGCTACTCCAGTTACGTAAGGGCTCTATCCGCCCTTGCTTGGAGTACTGCTCTCACATTTGGGAGAACTCCGGCTCCATCCTACTTTTGAATAGGGTTGAGCCTAAGGCTAAGATACTAAAAAACTATTCCTTATTTTTAACTCCCTGGACACTATCTCTGCGACGTGACGGTGACGCACAATCTTTTTCTATAGATACTATAACTGCAGGTGCTCGAGGGAATTAACCCACCTGAGAAATTCGTATTAGGTTTTGGGTTCGGGTGGGTTTTCCATACTCTATTTTATGTCCTCTCCTTGAAAAGGGCCTTGCCTTTGAGTTATGAAGATATATAATATATATATATATATATATATATAGTATATATATTATATATAGTATACTATATATATATATATATATATTATATATATATATATATATATATATATATATATATATATGTATTATATATATATATATTAATAATATATATATATATTATATATATATATATATATAATTATATTTATATATATATTATATATATATATAATTTATAATATATATATAAAATATATATATATATATAATATATATATATTATATATATTATTATATATATATATTTATATATATATATATATATACTATATATTATAGTTATTATATATATATATATACTATATATATAAATATATATATATATATATAATACTATATATTATATATATACTATATATATATATATTATTATATATATATATATTATATATATATATATATATTTATATATTGAAGCTACCAGAACGTTTTCCTATAACAATCTTGCTCTCAAAATATATCCAACAAATTGTTCCTATAGAAATCTTGTTTTACTACTAAGGAATAGAAGACGACATTTAAAAACTTTGGAGGTACTCATTTCACTCATATGAAATGACGTTTCTTTTGTGGTTTAATCTTTATTAGCAATCTAGATTCCCATGCGACTCAGGCGTTTATAAAATTAATATAAGATGTATTTCTTGCGATAACAGTACTATGTTTCGCTATATCTGTCATTATAGCTAGTCAGAGAGATTTATAAGATTGAGTAAACGAATTAAACAAGTATAGGTAGGATGTACTATTATTAGGTCTAAGTTTATATATATAATGGTGGAGTGTGACATAACTTGACATATATTCAATATCGAAGAATATAGATCAATACTTATTTAATATGAGAGAATCAATAATAATAATAGTCTAATTATTATCAATAGAATAATACAGGATACTAATAGATAGACATACATTATAGAATAATTATGATTATAATTTCAGAAATTCTCTACAAATTTAGATAAATATATAATAATACTAAGTTCAATAATTATCGAAATACAAATGTAATTATTAGTGATTATTCACGCATTACACTTAATAAATTAGTTAGTTTATTGATCGTGTGAATTAATGATTAAAATGATTTAAAGGTAGGTTTTACATTTTATGTCGGTAAGAGATAACCATATTTATGTGAGGTCTGGAAAGACATAATTTTACGAGAGATTTATTATTTTACTGCTGTATATCAAATTGGTTATACACCTTATGAAATAGGGTTGGTATTTGTATATTTCTTAGTATAGACTCTTGATATAGATTCAGTATATAGGTATATATATACATTTCTAGTATTTTCCAATTACGATTAAGAGTGCTTAATTTAATGAGAAACATAATATATTAAAATTACGCTACCTTTACTTAAGCGCTATCTATGGGTTTTATCTATATATTAATATTTGAAAACATAATCAACAATTAAATATCGATAAGTTTATTAATTAAACTCATATAATAATTAATGGATAAGTGATGAGAAATCTTAAAGGTTTTTATTAAGGACCAAGCTTTATAAGTCAAATCAATTTATTCCTTCCTTTTTAAATGAGAGTAAATTCTAATATATTCAGTATCTCCCTCACCAAAACCTGTATATCACTATATAGTATATGGTGAGTCAGCTTACAGTGAGATCTAGCTTAGGTGATTTCATACATACGCTCGTACCTTACTCAGTTCTAGATGAGGTGTATGAGCCTTAAACTTAGGTAATGGTTGCATTAGTACCTAGAATAGATAATAAATAGTTAGGGATTTACGATACTAGGAATGGTAGATTAGAGAAGGAACCGGGAGCCTACGATGACTACCGTGCCGATGACTATTATAGGACGGAGCCGTATAGAGCCTCAAAGAAAAATAGTAATTATAAATAAAGGAAAACGCATTAGTGATGACATAACAGAGGATAGATTGGTAGAAAATAGGTAAATAGAGATGGTATACAGTATAAGAGAACTGAGATGAACTACAATGAGGGAGCATATGAGTAGTGAGCTGTAATTCATTAGGTCTTAAGAATAATATATAGGTTATTCTATAGTGAGTGTGTTTAATAAATATATTATAGACTTATATGATCCTTAGTATGAATAATGATTTTTGAGGTTTTTTATCAAGAAATCTATATATTATATGGGAAGTTTGTAGGACCCTGGTTGATGGGTACACCGATAGGCAATGAAAATAGTATTTACTTAATTCAGTAAGAAGACAAGAGGGTGAGGAGAAGTCGGTGATAAGAACTTCACTCACATGTACTGTGAGAATAATGAGTCGGTTGCCTGGTGTCCTATTAGATTGGCTAGGGGTATGTAGCTAAGTTAGCTAAAACTGAATTCGATTCTTCAATGCTCACATATTGACGTTTAGTAATATGTTTCCGTTACAAATAATAAAGACGCTATTGAAATATTACATAGTCTTTAGAGTTCTCAATATATTTTTATGTTATTTAGCCTGTGTTGATTCATGATATAATCATATTATCCAAGGATGGAAAACTGCAGAATCTCCTTTATTAACATGTTATTCTATTTCTCGCTGCACAAAGATTATACCAGGCGTTGTTATCAACAAGAGGAAACTAAATCATCTCCATTATAGCTTGCATAAAATATAGTTTGTACCTTGTCTACATAACAGCGGAATAATGATTTGGCAATAACACGACTAACGAGACGCTAACTGGCTAAATACTATCTTTGCATTTCTAACATTATCTAGTGTGTAATTCGCATTGCTTTTTACTGCATATGTTTCTCTTATTTTCTTTGCTCAGTTCTCTCTCTCTGGTATCCGATTGCATCTTACTGAGCAAGTATTTTCTTACCGTGATGAGCTTAATCATGACCGGGTTTCGTTACTGTGCACATGCTTGATTCTTTAGGTGCTTAACGATGAGTCGTTTATTTCCAAAAGTTACTCGTTTAATATTATCTAATGTATAAACATTATGCGAAGGACGTTATCATCCTCATTTTTTTTTCTCATATTTTTTCTGCTCTTTTAACTTCACTGTTAAAATTCATTGCTAAACTCACAACACGGAGTATAATACTCACACGTGAACTATTTTTTGCGTTCAACTGATTAGACGTCCTAGACATTGCTGCATTGACTGTGTGTAATAATGATTAATACTTATTTAATGATATTATTACAAATTACGTTCAATCACAGGTTACGGATGGCGATTATACATCTGAAAAGATGTTTTATTTTGAAACTACTGTCAATGAAAGAATATCTCTTTCATTTATTTTTATTCAAGTGCAGTTATATATATATATATATTATAATATTAATATTTATATATTAATATATATATATATATATAATATATTTATTATATATTTAATATATTATATTATATATATTAATTCATTATATATTTATTATATATTATATATATATATTATACTATATTTATGTATATATGTAATACTATTTAATATATAATATATTATAATATTAATTATATATATTATATATTATTAATATATATTAATTTATATTTATATACTATATTAATATATTATATATTAAATATATATATATTATACTATTTTATTATATTATTTAATTAATTATATATATAATTATTAATTATATATATTTAATATATATATATATATTATTATATATATATATATATATATATATATTTAATTATATATATTGTTATTATATTATTTAATATATATATATTATATATTATATATTATTATATATATTATGGTATTCGGTTTTCATAAGAAAATAGTGCTTACTAGCTAATTATAGTTATTGGACTCACTATATATATATAATAAGTATATTATAGCGCAAGTCTTTTTTTAGTGACTATATTTTACTACCCTCAGTAAATAAATATCTGGGAACTTCCCCGGTAGAAAACAATTAATAACCGTAAGCTATAAAATTAAACAATAATTATTTAAATGATAATTATAAAAAGTTTAATTTAACAGGTTTTTGCTAGTCTTTTGAGAAAACAAGTTTCTCCTCATTGATGTCCAATACTAAAGGAATAGAACCAAAGAGGTAAACACTAAAATAAACACACACAAATTATGCTGGTTGCCTGTACAATGAGACTAGATACGGTAAATTGTCTTATCATGATTAAACTTAGGAATAATGATTAGTAAATACGTACACACACGAAAAAATTATTAAATAAACAAGTTTTGCCATTTAATAAATTTCTGACAAATTTAGAAAGTTTTGAATAATTTAATAATAAAAGATTAGTAAAATCATCGATAAGGTTGCTCTGAAGACTATTGAAATTAAAAAAAAAAAAAAAAAAACATTTTTATAAAGCATAGAAGCATACTTTTTGGTCCCCTTTATTATTATTATGGATATTACAAAATTCTTAGTGGGAACATCTATTCGGTGCGGATATAACAGTCATTGTGGGAACGTCTATTCTGTGATCCAAATCCCCGGTCGCTTTGAGGACTATATATCTATTATATTATATAAAAATACTTATATATATATAATACTCGTCATATTATAATATGTTATTTCGTCGTCCTATAGGTGCCGCTTATCCGTAGACATAATACTATCAAGTATATATAATTTAATAAAGGCTTTATACTTCCTACACCTTAGTATTTCATATATACTAATCTTGGTTAAATCTTTCTCTTGCTCTATCTTACTAATATATTAGATAAGGCATATATTTATACTTTTTCCCGAATTATTACACTTATACGTACTATATATCCTAATATTAAGCAGGTGATACAAATAACTACTCACGACCTATTAGAATCTACATGTGTATCGATATTGCATAATATAGTGAGTTATAGTATGATAATAATACTTCGTAATCGCTCAATAATATAGATGTACTGTCAAGCTCATTCTACAACGTCCAAGATTTTAGCATATTTGCTATTAACGATATTTACCCACTAATATATATATAAATATATTATATATAAATATTATATCACTCTATATATCATATATATATATCATTATATATAAATATATATATATTTATTATATATACTCTTTCAATTTATAATATATACCTATAATTCTTAACCAGCAATTTGTTTATTTCTTATCATCTCACGCCAACATACTATATGTCCATATATCAATTATATTTTATCATAATCATATATATATATATTAATATATTATATATATATACATATATATTATATATACATATTTCATAATCTAACTAATTATAAATACCCACAATTAGCATAATAACTATAATTTATACATATATATATTTAAGATATATATATATCTCTGTATATTTAATACATAACTATTATACTATAAATATAGGACTATAATACAATATATCATCAATACCAAAGAAATATAGAAGTTCTATTAAATAACTAACTACTTATTAATACTAATGGCCGTAATTATCATATATATATATATATATATTAAGATCTATGATTTTTTTAATAGTGATAAATATCCAGTAACTCAATATATATATATATTATAAAATTCTTATTTGTATTTATTGAATGTCTAATCCTTACTATATATATATATATACCTATACTTGTGTTTTTCCTTATGATATTAATATAACTCTTATCTTTATACCTATTTAATATTTATATTATATCAATCATATATATATATATATATATATACTAATATAATAATATATAATTCATCTATATAATATATACTTAATTAATATACTTTAGTATTGTAATTAAGGTTTTTGACTGGTATAAACAACCTGCATAAATATAATACTATATATTATATTACATAAATATACTATATATAATATACAATAATTAGTATACATTTAAATAATACCTATCAAATCAGTCAGTCTATATATATTTATTAGTATATATATTGTATATAACCGGAATATTTTCTTAAATGACAACTACAAAAATACAGTCCTTCACATTAATGATTAATAATATAAATTATAGTAAATATTATCATAATGAAATTTTTTAATATATATACACCTTCTCATTTACCAAACTATTACCTAGTCACTACGTATAATGTATATAATATATATTTATACTTATATATATTATATATATATATATCTATATCATATAATCATATATATAATTCTTATTTATATTATATATATATATATATATATTATATATATATACTATTGAAGACGCGCTAATAACCATTATGATACTCATACACCATAATTTGCTATTTAGGTAGAGACTAATAATGTTTATATTTCTCATAAAATAATTCTCTATTTTTCACCTCCCATAACGTCATTTTATTGGGTGAGGTGGCGTAATTTTATTATTCAATATGATTACTACGCATATACTACACCCTTATATAACTAATTTGGTTAACATTATAATATATATATTTTATATCCGTATAGTACCTAATATGAATAATTACTAAATCAATATAGAGGCAATCTCACTTACTAACTAATTATTTTATCAATATGACCAACTATCTGAATATACTACTATATCTATCTAATACATTTTAATAATATATATACTAAGTATAACTATCTAGCAATATAGCTATCCACACACCGAACTTTTTTCTGGTTTATAAAATCCTGCATATCATATATATATATATTATATATATATATTATAGTATATTATATAATATATATATATATATATATATATATTATATATTATATATATATATTATACCTATAATAATCGTATATACATACTCATATCAATATTACCATAAAACGTGGCACATCACCTAATGAACATGTTAGTGCACTATGTTTATATAAATACTGTACATATTTTTATCAGATATACTAATATATATAATCTCTAAATAAATATTTTCTCCTATATCATGGTATTACTTATATATACTAAATATAATACTATATATAACTAAACTTATATATATACTCGATACATAATAACCCTTTTACCCCCCCAGAACTATTTTCTGGTTAAATATCAACCATGCATATTATATGAAATAAATATATTATATTACCTATATAACTCACTATAATAATATTGTATCAAATAAATACCTAACTTAACTATATTAATATATATATATATATACACTCAGGCTGCACATATATATATATATAAACTCTTTATAATTTAAATATAATAAAGCAGACTGGGTTACTATTGTGTTTATTTTTCCACTATATATTAGTATATAGTATACTACTTGTTCTGATTTCTTTACCCCCCCCCCCCTTTCTCATTTCCACCCAGATGGAGTTAGGGTGTTTAACATGTGCGGATCCGAGGCATGCATGAGCATTCCTAGCGAAAAGATGGCAGCGCGTCACCAACCAAACTACAACTGTCTTTTAATAAGGCTTCCTTTTTAAATATCAAAATTCCGCTTCTAAATTTAAAAACACTCTCTTAGATAATTATACAAGTCCTTCTAGATATAAAATTTTTCATGCTTATGAGCTCTTTTTTCAGAAAAATAATATCTATAAAAGGACCTAGTTATATCGGACCATATTGTCACAAAGAAGGATAAACTAAGAGATATATATTTCGGAATATGAAATACGACAAACAATGACTACAGCAGAAAACACATCGAATCGACATTTCAGATGTCAGAAAAGCTGACATTTCAGATGTCAGAAAAAGCTGCGGTTTGCTTTTCCCCATCAAAATTGCCTGAAAATTAAGAATTTTATATCCATTTTTAGATGGGGTGGGAAATTGGGCTCAGCTCGAAGAAATAATTGATGTAGTTAACGAAGATAAAAACAACATTAAAGTGTTTTTCTTATGGGGGTGTTCTGGAAGACCGTAAATCAAATAGCAATGCAGTTTACATCATTCCTTGCAAGGATTGTTCGGAGTTTTATGTTGGTGAGACTGTTGACTTTTCTCGTCGAATATATCAACATGATTAACGATTTGAGAGTGAGAAATGAACGTAGCGCAATTTATCAGCACTGATATGAAAACAATCATATAATTTTAATTACGTATGCTCGAGTTATTAATAAGAAGATTGACATTTTGGTGAGAAGATTGGTGGAGTCCTTTGTTATTTACAATACTGTTAACTTTTAATAATAATAAAGTAAGCTTAGATGTGGAAGATTTTGTACTAAATGGTCTAAAATCAATCCCAAAATATATAATATTGCTGGATTGCTGTAAAGAAACATGACTCTTGTATATACTTCTATATATAGATTGTGGTTATTTTTGTATCGATTCAAGATTTATTTATTATTTTTTTTTTAGTTCTTGTGAGTTGCCGGAGAGTTTTAATCTCTTTCTTTTCCTGAAACTTACCTTCTTCGTTTTAATCACCTTCCTTGGAGATGATCTCCCGTTTTATATATATATATATATATATATATATATATATATATATATATATATATATATATATATATATATATATATATATATATATATATATATTATATATATATATATATATATATATATATATATATATATATATATATATATATATATATATATATATATATATATATATATATAAATATAAATATTAGTATAAAATAATAATGCATAAAATTTAATATATAAAAATATTTAATAAAAATATTTAACAACTATATATTATTATATATATATATAATTATATATATATATATTTATATAATATATATTAATATATATATATATATATTATGGTATATATATATAATATATATATATATATATATATATATATATATAATATATATATATATATATATATATTATATAATATATAATATATATATATTATATATATATATATATATATACTATATATATATAAGGGTGGGATGTTAACACCATTTGGTTTAAAACCATTGGTTTCCAACCAAATGTTAAACACATAAAAAAACAATGGTTTAAACAATAAAAAAAAAATTCAAAAATATTTTAAAAATGTATTTTTTAATAGTTTTTCTTAGCATGTTGTATGTGTTTCCCCTCAATTATTTTTCAATCGAAGAGTAACTGAAAGGCAATAAAAAATTTCTGCTGATTTTATATTTATTGTAGAATGATTATATATATATTTATATATTATTATAATTATATATATATATTATATATATATATATATATATATATATATAGTTATATAGTAATATATATATATATTATATATATAATATATATAGTAAATATATATATATATATTATGTAAATTTAATATAGTTTAAAACATGATTCTTGTTTCGAGCTTTTGAGGATTTCATTTTCTACCCATCGATGCCACATTTCAAAAAATTATAATAAAACTCATTTGTGGAGTGTGTGGCAACAGCATCAACCAAGCTAGAAGGCAATAACTGTAAACTAAGTGATGATGTTTATAATTGGAAAAATATGAATATGGGAGCTAGGACCAGCTTAATCCACCTCAACATCATACAGATTTTATACAAAAGTAAGGAGGTATCATCTAGGCAGTAACAGAAGCTCAACTTATTGCATATATTTTTAACGCCAAGATATCAGACCACAGTAATTTCAAAGGATGAGTATTCAAAAGCAGTGGAATTGATGGAAAAAAATAGAGCAGTTCTCCTCCTTCATAAAAGTTACTACTTGATGAGGTATGGAAGGTCAGCAGTTGGGGTCGTTCATACTTGTTTCTGATGCTTAAAAAAAAAAATTAGATGAAGGTCATAATATAAGATAGTGACAGAATGTCACCAACTCATCAACGCAAAAGGTTTGAATACCACTATTTCAAACTTTTGGACTTGGCACAGCAAGATTCAGAAAATAATTTTGGGAAAGCCAGCTACAAGCAGGGAAATTTAGTTTCCTTTGTAATAAAATTCTCTAATGATAATTTCAGTTCGACTTTAATGATGAATTCTCTCTCTTCTGCCTCTCTCTCTCTCTCTCTCTCTCTTCTTCTCTCTCTCTCATCTCTCTCCATCTCTCTTCTCTCTCTCTCTCTCTCTCTATATATATATATATATATATATATATATATATATATATATTATATATATATTACATATTTTTTTTTCTCTAATATATATATAATATATATATATATAATATATATAGTATATAGTATATATATATATATATACTATATACTTGAGAAAAGAAACATCTGAGAAAGAGAACGGAAGCATGTTATGGTGGCTAGAATTTCAAAGGAAAAGGAAATCTACGATTTTGGATTTTAAAAATAAAATTTAAACATTTAAATTTATTCATTTATAAGTTGGAAGGCATCACCAATTTTCAAATAATTTTCTTTTACCTATTCTTCATAATTAAATAGAAATTTAAAATTATAACGAAGAAAATTTAAACACTAAATTGCAGAAAGGTGAGCTGCGTTTCCCTAGGTCTATCGTCGAGTCATATGAAGTTAATTTTCCAAATTCTCTCCACTGGTGGCAAGGGGCTGGGAAACCCTTCTATCAACATTTTATCTTTTCGCGATGTGTTGATTATCGTTTAAGCATACTATAGTAATATAGTGAATTTTGGTGATATGAAAATAATAATAATTGAAATGAAAATTTTACATGGTGAAAGTGGTAGTAAATAATATTAATATATAGTGACATATATATAGCAAACATACTAATAGTAATAACAGTCGTGAGTGATAATGCTAATAATAATGCAGTGTAATAAAGTTGATTAATGAATTTCTTTAAATATAGCCAATAGTGGCTAACGTACTTTTGAATAAGTTGTGAAATATTGTTGTAGCATAACAATAGTAATATTAAAACATAGTGCGGTGATAGTTGATAGTAGTGATAAATGATAGTAGTAGTAGGGTATCGATTCCGCACGACGATGGTCAAAATGACCAACGGTGATTTTACCTTACCTTGACCTTTTTTGAGCCCAATTTTTTACCTGCCTTTGACCTTTTTTGACCTTGACCTTTTTTGGCTTGAATTTTTTGACCAAATCTTTTTTAACCTGACCTGACTTTTGGGCCTTTTACCTTTTGGGCTTTACCGTTTTTTTCGACAACCTTCGTCTCCATGGGTCAAAATTTTGGCCACGGTAATTTTCGGCAACCCTATTTTTTGCAGCCCTAATTTTTTGAGAACCCTAATTTTTTGGCAACCCTAATTTTTTGGCAACCCTAATTTTTTGGCAACCCTAATTTTTTGGCAACCCTAATTTTTTCGGCAACCCTAATTTTTGCAACCCTTCGAAGAAGGGTTGCGCCAAACGGTTGCGTCAGCAACCGTTGTACATGTCCCACCCTAATTTTTTTCGGCCATGGGTCAATTTTTGCCCACCCTAATTTTTGATCTTCCTTTAGGTTAGCCCTTTTCTGATGTCTTAACCTTGTTGACCATGAATTTAGTCCTTGACTTGCCGTATACAGTGGGTCATTTTTTTGCCCACGGTAATTTTTGCCACACCTGCCCTACACCCAGCCTCCTATAGCCTAGCACACACCACACTCGAACCATAGCCACCTAGATTCACACTTCAGCCTTCACCTAGCTACACCTACACGTAGCCTCCACCCCAGCCTTCACATAGCCTATACCTACACTAATCTAGACTCCAACCGCCTTGCACATAGCCTACACCTACACTACACTAAACTACTCAGCCTTCACCTAGCCTTACAGCCTACACCTCGCCTCACCCAGCCTTCACATAGCCTATACCCTAACACCTACACCTAGTCCTTCCAACTCAGCCTTCACATGCCTACACCTCACCTACACCTACACACCTCCACCGCCTTCACCTACACCGTACCCTAGACTCACCCAACCTTCAACTTAACCTACCGTGCCCCTACAACTTTGATGGCTCAACTTTGATGACGTCATCTTTGTTGGCATCTATATTGATGATTCAACTTTGATGACTCAGATTTATTGATGGTTCAACTTTGATGGTTCCCAATCACCGTAAGAAGTATCTAGTGATGTTCTATTAGTGTTCTATGAGTATTATATGAGTATTAGATGAGTGCCAGGTGAGTGCCAATGAGTGCCAATGAGTGCCAATGAGTGCCAAGTGAGTGCCAATGAGTGGCCAAGTGAGTGCCACATAGTGCCAAGTGAGTGCCACAAATTAGTGCCAACTGAGTGTGACTTTTTTCAACCTTTTCCTACTCCCCTGATCCTAGAATAGCCCTAATATGGGTGTCTACCCCTAGGTTATAAGGTATGAGGAATCGATTGGTGTATATTACAAGTTGCTAGGATGCTTCCTACTATGAGTATGTTCTTTTTCTAACACTTAACCACATACACTACGACACTTACACTCACACTTCACACATGACACTTACACTCGCCATAGACACTTACATTAAACCATATACACTTACACTCACACGCACAGATACACTTACACTTACACTCACACACTCGATATTTTGATGCCTCAACTTTGATGCCTCAACTTTGATGCCTCAGCATTATTGCCTCAGCATTAATGCCTCAGCATTGATGCCAACTTTGAAGGTTCATCTTTGATGACTCATCTTTGATGACGTCATCTTTGATAACATCTATATTGATGATTCATCTTTGATGAAATCATCTTTGATGGCTCATCTCTACGCCACATCATAGAACAGAGTTAATATTAAATTCTTTCCCTGTTCATATTGGAACCCAGGGCGTGCCGGATGCGCCTCCGTGCAAAGACAGCCAATCCCGCACTCCGCAGGTGCGAATCCGCCGCGTCCAGCCCGCCGCGTCCCGCCCGCGCGTTCCGCCCGGCCGCGTGCCAGCCGCAGCGCGCAATATTCCTGCGGGAATGAAAAATATATATAATATAAGGTCAGTCATTTTATTTCATACTTAAACATTTCAAAGATTTTCTCCGCAAAATATACTATGAGTCATTTTTTTATTTCATACCTAAGCATTTTTATTAAATAACATTTTCGGCGAACCTGAAAACTGTAACCTCATTACAGACATTTTTATTTTTTACTTAATACTTTTTATTTATAATTTAAAAATTGTATGTAAGGAGAAAAAGCCAAAGTGCCTGATATATAAACATTTTATTTACTACAACTGTACGAAATTTATTAAAAACATAAACTTAACATACCTTAAAGCGTAAATCAGTAAATTAATAGAGGTGTGACCTAACAACAAGGGGGGATACTGCTTTACGTCTTTACTGCTTTACTGCTTTAACTGCTTTAAACTGCTTTTACTCATGTTTTACTGCTTTACTCATATTGTTTTACACCTGCTTTACTCATTATTTATTACCATTACATATCTAAAGCAGTAAATCAGTATCAATGAGTTGTGACCTAAGCAAGCAACATAGGGCTTAGTACGCTTTTGTTTTACTGCTTTACTGCTTTAAACTCAACACTGTTTTAAGCAGCTTTACTCATATGTTTTTCTGCTTACTCTATACGTTTATTAACATTACATACCTTAAAGCAGTAAATCAGTTAAATCAATAGAGGTGTGACTAACACAGGGGGGATTTACGTATGGCTTTTGTTTTACTGTTTTTACTTGCTTTAACTTTCTGTTTACTGCTTAACTTTCTGCTTTACTGCTTTAACTTCTGCTTTAACTGTTTTAACTTTCTGCTTTAGTGCTTTTTAAACTTTCTGCTTTACTGTTTAACTCATATATTTTTTGTTTTCTTTTTTTGTTTTTAATACTTTTTATTTTTATTTCTTTTAATCTTTTTATTTTTTTTTATTATTTACTTTTATATATTTTTATTTTGTTTTAATACTTTTTTATTTTTTATTGATATACCCGTTAAGTTTTATTTTTATTATTTTCACTTTTATTATTATTTTATTTGATAAAATGCATTTTATGTATAAAAATGTGCTAGTTTTTTTTTTTTTTTTTCTTTTTTACTTTGCCATTTTTTCTTAAATTTTTTTTTTTTTTTTTTAAAAAAAAATTTTTAATTTAATTTTAAAAAACTTTTCATAAAAAAATAAAATTTGATTTTTTAAATTTTTTTTTTTTTATTATTTTACTTTATTATTATTATACTTAGTGTTATTTACTCCATGCCTATTGTTATTATTACTAGAACACACATACACGCACCGACAACACACACACACAACACACCACACACACACATCACCACACAACACACACACACACACACTTACACAGACATTCACTATGACACTTATACACACATTGCACTACTGGCACTTAGCATTGTATCTCCATAGATGTCACTTGACGATTTACACTTATACGCACACACACACACACAATTTTCTTACACTCACACAGATTTACTACACACTTTAGTTACCATCAGATTTACTTTACAACACACAATTTACTTACCGACTGCACACAGCATTTAGCTTTACAGTCTCACACCAGAATTAGCTTTACAACACACAGGTTAATTCACACACACAGATTTACTTATACACACACAGATTACTTACAACACACAGATTTACTTACAGTCAAACACTGATTTACTTACACAAGGCCACACATGTCACACACACGCACACTACTTACACACCCACTACATCCGCAAGCTCACTAAACTGATAACAAGGATAATTTATTAAACATTTTCTGTTACAATTAAACTAGGAAAATGATATTATTCACTCGATGTTAACTAATAATATTTCAAAGTTTTCTAAAACTTCTTCTATAATACAATCAATCTATTCTAATCTTTTGAAGCAAAGAATTTAATTGATTAGCTTTAATCCTTTTCTCTTTAAAAATTTATGACAATGAAGTCTAAAAATTTTTAGTAAAATTTAATGAAATTTATTAAAAACATATATTTTTTTACGTACCTTAAAAGCAATAAATTCAGAAAATCAGTAGTAAGGTCAAAGCACCTAGCACGCCATCCTAATCAAACCAAGCGATGCCACGTTTTGTTCTATGACTTACTGTTAACCATCATCTTTAGAGCGATGTAAAAGTATATAAAAATAAACCAGAAAGGTTCATTCACTTGAAAGTTAACATGTAATTCGACTCATCCCATTCTCAAATGTTCTTTGCAATAGTACAACTTATTTCACTTACAGTTATGCTTCGCTCTATGTTACTAAAAAGATCATCATCACCCCTTTGTAAGAGAAGTTGATTGTCTGGGGTATTATTATCTTAGTACAGTCTTGACAATCCAACACGAGAAAGCACAACAACCCGCACTCGTTACAGATACAAACTGACTCTCTCTGTAAATGGTTGAAATAACCTACTTTGTCCCTAAATTTAGGATGAATCGCTTTTGTTACCGCCGGCAAATTTAAGGCCTAATACCAGTCAAAATAGTATTCTCTAACTGTTAGAAGCTTTTTTCTGTAAAATGTGGTGCAACAACTACGCTACGTTGGGCCTAAATTTAGGCCTAAATTTACGGATAAAAGCCTTTTTTGTAACACAGCGGATTTAAGCCTAAACCAGTCAAGCAATTGGTAATTTTCCAGATTAGACAAAGAATCGAAATGTTATTCATGTTTAATAAATATATTTTCTAAACTGATAACCATGCTGGATCGGTAAGATCCTTTTAAGCAGGTAGGAAGGAAATGTTTACCTTTCTTGTGTGAGTGGATCGGAGTATATCATTATCTCGTGATATGACCTCGTTGTTGGAGTTGGTCGCCGAGTAATTATTATTATCGCTTTTGGTTTTTAAGGTAATGAAAAAACATGGTTTCGTTGTTATTAACTCTTACTCATACAGTGAAAGTATGTTTATTAAGAAAGTAAAAATGACAGGGATACATAAAAAACTTTACTAATATATTAGAAATTTAATAATCTATTAACTTACAATGATTTTATATATCTATATATACGTATATAATATATATATTATAATATATAGTTATATATATATATTATAGTTATATATATATAATTATAGTATTTATATATAGTATATTATATATAATATATAATAGTATAGTGGATTAGATGAGTATATTTAATAATAGGCTAACCAATTAATATATACAAGGCGTGTTAAAATATATTTTAAATGGTTATATATAGGTTAACATTAAATTATAATCTTTTACATACATTTTGCAAGGCATGATTGGTTTAGTAACTATTTTAGATTAATTCTTGTAAATCTTTGGCAAATATGCAATCATTTATATACATTATCGATGAGTATCAGTTTTCGTGTCTCAGTAAATAGCCTTCAGTTAACACAGTACGTAAAACATTCCCGGCTCTAGATATCATATGTAACTTTTTACATGCTGGGTCCAGTGCATAAATGCTCCTGCCAATTGTTGTTCTAAGTAAATAATGATTTTTTGTACGTCTATAAGAACTTAGGAAAGCGATCGTGATGCGCGTAGGATCATCGGAATCAGGGTGTTTCTTAAAATGCGTAAGTATTCTTGGTATAACATGTACTGAATTTACGGTTACGTAATTGAGACTATTACACATATGCTCTTCTTCAGTGCTGCATTAACAGTTCGCCTACTGTACCTCCTATCATGATTTTCATTGCATTCAGCCTGAACTGTAGATCCAAATGATGTAGGTTTAAATACGGGTTGTTTCATTATTTCTCTCCCATAAATCTAGACTTCACATGCTGATATTTTTGATGTTTTAATGAAAATGTAGAGTAAGTTCTTATTCGTGTTTCTTCGCAAGGCTAATAACTGTTTATCTCGGTCCAGTTTATAAGCTGAGCTTGGTTTAAAGTATTCTGTAAGCCCCTCTTCAGTGTGATTACATATATCAAAGTAATGTCATTTGGAGCTCGTACGAAAAATACGCTGGGTATATGTCTAACATGGTGATATGGGTAGCACACTTGAAATTTCTAAATCCATCGGGTACTTTCCTTTTAATATAAGAATGAAACCCTACTACCGGGATGTCTTATTTCCCAGTAATGTGGACACATGTCGTTTGGGACTTGAGTATAGCCTGTTGTAAGTGTGAAACATGGGATTAACATCTTTAGTGAAATATGAAACACTTTATTACAAATACAGAGAACTTGTGCAATAACAGCCAAAACGAGTTATGGGATTTTAGTAAAGTGAGATTTATGGGATCTAAAACAGTTCCGCCTGCTCAGATTATATTTTCATCCAAGTCAGAGGTAGGGCTCAGAATATGAATAAAAAACCAAAACGGGACATAAATAATTCGACCAATCACATAGCAGGTCATATAGAGATAAGGATTTCTTACCGTCCCTCACAGTGTAAGAAGGAGCGTAAACAATTTCCCCTCTGAGCTGAATGCAAGGAGGATCTCCCTCTGACCAGCGTTTCAGATGGTTTTGAAATTATGTTAATTTTAGTTGTATATTGAAGGCAAATATCGACTATAGATCTGTCACATAGTGCGGAATGACCTTTTGTAATGCCTGGGTACTGTTAGTACTAAATGTTCGCCTGTTGAGTACTAAAAATGGCTTATCCTTAATTTTAGTCTCTAGAATTTTAGGCCTTACACGTGTTTAGTTAGTTGAGAAGGCCACTGATGTTTTGTGACAGAAAATAGGTCAGTTTGATAATAATAGTTTTGGACCTGGTATTGGCTAATCGCCCCGGGGTACAAAAAGGGATTAGGTTCTAAATTGTTGTTGTGTTAGGGGCTAGAAGTGAGTTATTATCTAACGATAGGGATTTTGTTTTTTGTTGGCTCATTTTAGTCATGAGAAGGATCATTGTCGTATCTTCTGTAACGAGTGGTGGCGGGGGGGGGTGGTGATGTTTTTTTTGTGTGTTTTTCTCGTCGTTGGTATTTGTCAATGTACAGGTTAGATATTTAGTGTTATTAAAGAAAAATCCAAATTTAGGTTGTTAGTGAAATAAGATCTTGTGAAATAATTTTAGTTTGAACATCGGAGGCGATTAAGTTATAAAGTGTGTAAATGAATTAATTTGGTTAGTTTCTGTAAATAAGATAACTTAGATATGATTTTAATAAACATAGCATGGTATGTAGCAGAGAAGAACCTTATATTTGTTGATTTTTAATACTTTATTTAGTTCATCGCTAAAGATGATTGTAAAGCTGTAGCGTCAATAGACAAAACGTGGCATAGCTGGTGTAGAGGGTGCTAGGGGCTGACCTTACTGATTTCCTGATTTATTGCTTTAAGGTAAGTAAATATATGTTTTTAAATCAAATTTCATAAAATTTTACCTAAAAGCTATTAAACTTGATAGTTATAAAATTTATCAACAAAAAGTATTAACAGTTAATGATAAATTCTTTGTTCCAAAGATAATGATTGATTATTATAGAAGTTTTAAGAAAATTTGTTGAAAAATTTTTAGTTATATTTGAATGAGTATTATAAATGTACGTTTTTAATTAAAACATAAAAATGTTTTAATAATTATAGCGTTAGTATGTGTAAGGAGTGTGCGTGTGGTGTGGGTGTGTAAGTCGGTGTGCGGTGTGGTGCTGGGTGTGTGTGCTGTGTGTGTGTGTAAAGTAAATCCTGTGTTGTGACTCGTAGTAAATCTTGTGTGTGTAAGTAAAATCTGTGTGTGTAAGTAAATCTTGTGTGTGTGTAAGTAAATCTTGTGTGAGAGTGTAAGTAATCTGTGTGAGTGTAAGTAAATCTGTGTGTGTAAGTAAATCTGTGTGTGTAAGTAATCTGTGTGTGTGTAAGTAAATCCGTGTGTGTAAAGTGTGTGTTTGTGTGTGTATAAGTGTAAATGTTAAGTGTCTATGGGTAATGTAGTGCCATAGTGCATGTGTGTATAAGTGCAAGTGTAAGTGTCTGTAAATAAGTGTAGAGTGTGTGGTGTGTGTGTGTGTGTGTGTGTGTGTGGCGGGTGTATGTGTTGTTCTAAATATAATAACAATAGGCATGAAGTAAGTACACTAAGTATAATAATAAATAAAAGTAAATAATAAAAATTAAAATAATAATATATAGTAAATAATAAAAATAAAAAAAAGAATAAAAGATAAAAATAAAAGTAATTAAACAAAAATAAAATAATAATAAAAGAAAATTAAATAAAATAAAATAAAAAGAATAAAAGAATAAAAATAAAAGTATTAAAACAAATAAAATATAATAAAAGTAAAATAATAAATTAAAATAAAAAGAAAAAAATAAAATAAAAAGTATTAAAACAAAATAAAAGAAAACATAATTTTAATAAATATATGAGTTAAACAGTAAAGCAGAAGTTAGAACAGTAAAGCAGAAAGTTAAAGAAGTAAAGCAGAAATGTTAAAGCAGTAAAGCAGAAAGTTAAAGAAGTAAAAGCAGAAAGTTAAGCAGTAAAACAGTAAAACAAAAGCATATTAACCCCTTGTGTAGGTCACACTCTCTATTGATTTACTGATTACTGCTTTAAGGTATGTAATTTTAATAATTATGTGAGTTAAAGCAGTAAAAACCATATAGTTAAAGCAGTAATAACATGAGTTAAAAGCAGTAAAGCAGTAAAAACAAAAGCATACACTAAGCCTATGTTGCTGGAGGTTAGTTGGATTTACTGATTTACTGCTTAGGGTAAACATGTTAATAAATATATGAGTTAAAGCAGTAAACATATGAGTTAAAGCAGTAAAACATATGAGTTAAGGCAGTAAAACATGAGTTAAAGTAGTAAAGTAAAGCAGTAAACAAAAGCATACTAATACCCTTGGTGCTATGTAACATGACCCTCCCTTTTTTTTTTAAAAATTTGAATTTAAAGAATTTTTTTTTTAACTTGCCTTTAAAAAAAGGGTTAAATTGGTTTATAAAGTTTTTATGTTTTAATAAAATTTCGTACAGTTGTAGTAAATATAAACATTTTATATCAGGCACCTTGGCTTTTTCTTCTTACATATACATATTTTTAATTTATAAATTAAAATAAGTAAATAAAAAAAATATAAAAGATGTATGTAATGAGTTACAGTTTTAGGTTCGCGAAATGTTTTTTAATTAAAAAAATGCTTAGGTTATGAAAAAAAATGATGCCTCATAGTATATTTGAAAAAGAAATTTTTGAAATGTTTTAAGTATGAAATAAAAATGATGACTTTATATATATATATTTTTCATTCCCGCAGAAATATTGCGCCTGCGGCGCACGCGGCGGGCGGGAACGCGGAAATATTGCGCCTGCGGGCGCAACGCGGCGGGCGGAACGCGGCGGGCGGGACGCGGCCGGGCTGGGACGCGGCCGGATCGCACTGCGAGGCGGAATTGGCTGTCTTTGGCGCGAGGCGCATGCGCGCCCTGGTGTTCCAATTAATGAACTAGGGAACATTAATTTACTCTGTTCTAATGAATGTGGCGTAGAGATGAGCCATCAAGAGGTGATTTTTCAATCAAAAGATGAATCATCATATAGATGTATCAAAAAGTGACGTCCATCAAGAGATGAGTCATCAAAGAGAACCGTCAAACGTTAGGCTCAATGCTGAGGCAATATGCTGGGGCATCAAAGTTGAGGCAGTAAAGTTTGACGGCATCAAAGTTGAGGCATCAAAATATGGAGTGTGTGAGTGTAAGTGTAAGTGTATATGTGTTAAATAATAGGTCTGTAAAGTGTATATGGTTTAATGTAGTGTCATAGTGTGTATAAGTGGCTCATAGTGAATGTGTGTCTAAGTGTCGTAGTGTATGTGTGTATAAGTGTTAGAAAAAAGGTTAACTCATAGTAGGAAACATCCTAGCAACTTGTAATATACCAATCGCATCCTCATACCTTATCAACCTAGGGGTAGCCACCCATATTAGGGCTATTCGGGGATCAGGGGAGGCTAGAAAAGGCTTGAAAAAGTGGCACTCAAGTTGGTAACTAATGTGCACTCACTGGCACTATGTGGCACTCACTGGCAATCACTTGGCACTCACTTGGCACTCATTGGCACTCAACTTGGCACTCACGTGGCACTCATCTAATACTCATCTAATACTCATAGGGAAAAAAAACTTAAAAAAGAAAAAAACAATCCCCTAGATACTTCTTACGGTGGTTGGAAACATAAAAGTTGAACCATCAATAAATCGGAGTCATCAAAGGAATCATCAATATAGATGCCAACAAAGATGACGTCATCAAGTTGAGCCATAAAAGTTGTAGGGGCACGTGTAGGCTAAGTGAAGGAGGCTGGGTGGAGTGTAGGTGTAGGTGAAGGCCTGTGGAGCTAGGATGTAGGTGTAGGTTGAGGTGTAGGCTATGTGAAGCTGAAGTGGAGGCTAAGGTGTAGGTGTAAGGTATAGGCCTATGTGAAGGCCCTGGTGGAGGATAGGTGTAAGGAGGCTAGGTGAAGGCTGAGTGGAGTCCTAAGGTGTAAGGTGAGGTGTAGGGCTATGTGAAGGCGGGTGGGAGTCCTAGATGTAGGTGTAGGTATAGGATATTGTGGAGGCTCGGGTGGAAGGCTTAGGTTGTAGGTGTAGGCAGGTGAAGGCTTGAGTGAAGTGTAAACTGCTATGTCCGAGGCTGTGTGTAGCTATATGGAGCTGGGTGTAGCTAGGTCGTGGGCAAAAATTAACCGTGGGCAAAAGGCTCCATGTATACGGCAGAGGTAAGGACTAAATACTCATGGTCAAAAAGGTAAGAGATCAAAAAAGGGCTAAGCCCCTAAAGACAGACAAAAATTAGGGTGGGCAAAAATTGACCCATGGCCGAAAAAAAAATTAGGGTGGGGACATGTACAACGTTTGCTGACGCAACCGTTTGGGGCACCCTTCTTCGAAGGGTTGCGAAAAATTAGGTGCCGAAAAAATTAGGGTTGCAAAAAATTAGGGTTCTAAAAAATTGGGTTGCCAAAGAATTAGGG
>JABUQX010010819.1:0-7500 GCA_015478945.1 Trachelipus rathkii
GGCTCGTGAAGAATGACCTACGGCCTCGCAAGAAAAACAAAAATCGTGCTCTTTCAGTTCTTGGTCGGTCATCCCTTTAAAAACTCCCTTGTCTTTCCGTGGGACGTATTCTGACCTCACCTCTTCTCTCTTCTTTCGAAAGGTGTTAGCTGGTTTCACCTCCTTTCCTTGCTTTCGGAAGGTGTTAACTGGTCTAACCTCCTCCCTTTTCCTATCTTCATACCTCGGTTTGTGGAAAGACTCCTTATTCTTCCTATAAGAGTTGTTGTATTCAAATCTCTGCCTATCTTCAGGCTCCTCTTTGGCCAAAAATACATTGGTGGTACGAAACTCCATTTGTTTTTTAGGGCCAGTCTTAAATAAAGCTCCTTTAGAAATTTGAGACAGCTTTTCTAACAACTCAGTTAAACTTAACACTGCATCAAATATTTGGAGTATATTCTCTTTTAACCTTTCACCGTCTCTCCTCTCTGATACATTCTGTAAAATCTTGGCTGTAACCATGATGTTTATCTGATTAGATGTAAACACTGCCTCTTTGTCAAGATAATGCAATTTATTTTGATATCTCCAGAGTTTATTCTTTAATTCTAGAATAAAGTCTCTAAAGATCGAATCTCATTCTCTTCTGTATTCGATGAACTGTAACCAGAGATCGATAACGGTGCAATGCTCGTCTGGCTGAAGGAAAATTATCAGTTGTGATAAGAAGTCCTCCAGCTTTGTAAATCGGGAGAAGCTCGAATCTTTCAAGAGGTAACTGGGTGCCTCACTATCTAAATCGGATGATATGGCAGATTTAGCAAAGGTGATCTTTTGGCTTTCATTTAATGCACCTAAAGCATTAAGCTTCTCATTCAAAGCTGCTATAAAATCCTCATAGCGAATGCCTTGAAATATCTTGGTCTTTAAGTTCTTACCAAACAATTTTAATCCTTCAGGCACCTCCGGAAAAGCAGTTGAGAATAAATTAGATGGATAAAAGGGAACTCCACTTGGTTGAGGCATATAAGGATATCCAGGGCACGCTCCGGGGTAAGGATAAGGGTGGTTAGGCATAGGTGTGGTTCCAGGTTTGACACCATTATAATAAAAAGATGTAGGGGTGGTTCCCGATGGAGGACCACCATAATAAAAGCTACTTTGCCCTGGTGGGGCATTTATGGGGGCGTTATTTCCTTCTGTCCCTCCCGGGAGGGCACCTACTTGCTGTGGAGCCACGTTGTGCCCAGCAGGGGGGAAGGTTTGCCTTCCAGACTGATTAGGATTCACTGGCGGGTCCTCTGACCCCGTCTAAGTAGTGTGGGTTTTGTCTGTACCTGCCAACTTACTTTCATTTGGGTTTGGGGTGTGATGGTTTACACTACCCCCCCAATTCACACGAGTCTTCTTCCTAACAGAGGTTTGTGTAGTAGTCGGTTTTAATTGAAGGTTTAAAGTGCTATCTAAAGTGGCGGTCTTCTGAAAGAACTGCGGAATACTGTCCCTCCTTGAAGTTTCTTCCTCTTTAACTCCTTGGGGTGTCTGGCTAAGAAGAGTTTTATAAGGATTGTGCACGACTTTGTTTGGATCAAGCGGACCTGGTGCTGGAGGAACCCCTGGCGAAGGTATCTGCCCCCCGTGGGTTATAGGCGTTTCATCTCTGCCGCCCCCTAACTCTTCTTGTCCTTGTCCATTTCTTTCGGCTATCTCCCCTTCATTTAACTCGAGATCTGCATTATCTCCCTCTTCATTTTCTTTGCCATTGTCACCTGTCTCTTTTTTCTCATTTGGAGTTCCTCCTCCGGCTCCTAGGGTCTCCTTGGTGGCCCATGCCCATCGAACCAGATAAGAGAAGATGAGGAATATCAAACTCAAAAAGAACACAATTAAAATAGTGATGTCCACCATCTTTTCTTACTCTAAATTGATGGCACTGAATTATACAAGATATAAAAATAATCACTTGAAAATTATACAAGATATAAAAAACAATTGCAAAACTATGCAAAACACCGTAAAAAATTGATCATTAACCGACCGTAAAACTTGTTACTACTCTTACTTAACTAATAGACACTATATATATCATAAAGCATTAGTGCCTAATCAAAATCAATCAAAAAAAAAAAGGTATCAGAAAAAATTGGAGTAGACTATATATATATATTTTTCAAACTACTTGAATCGAGCTGGAACCTTGGACCTCGCATTGGTGGTGTTCTGCTGATTCCAAATATATATATATATATATATATATATATATATATATATAGCAGAGAAAAGATAGATATAGCAGCATATATATATATATATATATATATATATATATATATATATATATATATATATATATATATATATATATATATATATATAGCAGTTATAGAAAGAGTTAGCAGTAGTCTATATATATATAGTATATATATATATTATATTAAAAAGAGCATATATATATATATATATATATATATATATATATATATATATATATATATATATATATATATATATATATATATATATATATATATATATATATAATTCTAATTCATGCTACTCCCAATTATATATATATATATATATATATATATATATATATATATATATATATATATATATATATATATATATATATATATATATATATATATATATATATATATATATATATAGAACTTTTACTAAAGTTATAATATATTCACTCATCAAATGATTTTTGAAGGTGGATTTTAATATTAACTCTATTCTAAATTAGATAAAAATCCCATTTGGTCGTGAATGCAATATCTCCCATCTTCCTGCCAAAAGTTGGAAGGAAGAAAGCAAGAAGCACTCTTCTTTGTTTCACTTGTATATGCTGTTTCTTTTTGTTTGTGTGGGACCAATATGGATGCTTGAGATTTTTGCGTGCAGTGCGTGCACTGCGTGTGTAGTTTGTGTGTGCTTCGACACCTGGCGTGAGTGTGTGAGTGTCAGATTGAGCGTACCTCCTCCCCCTTTTTAGATCGGGCCTCTTTTTGTTTCGTTCTCTGGCCCACTCCTCCGTCTGACTTACACAAACAAACAAAATGACATGGTGTGCTCTCCATATATATATATATATATATATATATAGTGATATATATATATATATATATATATATATATATATATATATATATATATATATATATATATATATATATATATATATATATATATATATATATATATATATATATATATATATATATATATATATTATATGTAATAAAGTCAGATTTAAAGAAATGGTAAGCGAAGAAAAAATTAAGAATGAAAAGCAAAGTTTAATCTTCTTCTCTGTCTACCGTTCGTAAGGAATGAAAAAATCAAAATTCAACGGTTTTTCGGTACAAATTCTCACAAAAGCCACTAATTATTAACCCTTTCTACGTTATCACTTCTTATGTATATCGGAGTTTCTTAAAGTAAGTAACACATGCGTGGTTCTTGAACCTTTTAAAACTACACACAAATATCGGCCCTCCCACAAAATATCACATAAAATAATTAAAAAGTTTATAAAACATATTAAAAATTTTCATCAAAATACTCTTATAAAGTAAAAAAATTTCATGCACGAAATTTCTCGGCCGGCCGTAATAATAATAATAATAATAATAATAATAATAATAATAATAATAATAATAATAATAATAATAATAATAATAATAATAATAATAATAATAATAATAATAATAATAATATATTATTGTTATTATTACTAATATTTTATAGCATGGTCGATTTACAATACGACGTGCTCTAGAGAGGCCGAAATTGTTGTCGATCATTTTCAGATTATAATGATATATATATATATATATATATAGCATATGAGTTATTATAGATATTATTTTATATATTTTTATTTATATATATATATATATATATATATATATATATATATATATATATATATATATATATATATATATATATATATATATATATATATATATATATATATATTAATTGTTAATGTATTTTAATTAAAAATATTCTTAATTAGAGATGGAGACCTTTTGTCCATACGTTAAAATTTTATATTTTATTCAAACATTTCTTACTTGTGGAAGCCCTTTATCTGGGGCTTCTTTCCTGCTTGCTGTTGGGAAGAGGTTAATGATAAAACGTGGAGACGAATTGTTGGCTCTGTAGCGCACTTTGCGGACTTTGAAGACTCCTTATGCTCGAGATCAGATCCTGACACACAGGTCGGCAAAATGTTGAAGTATTTTCCGGTTGATTGCAACTGCTTCTTTCCCAGAGGATCAATTAAGGATTCGTTTGAAAACATCTTTTATTTTTTGATCACAGGACACATTTAGAATAATCTCCAATCAAATAAATTCCAGTCAAATAAACTACCATCAAATAATCTATAAAAAAAAATACATGAAATAATAAAGTATATTATAAATTCACTCAATAATTTAATTAAGAACACTTCGAAGATATTTAATCATTAATGTTGAAACTTAACATAACAATAGCTTTGTTAATTACATTTTACACAATTTTATTAATAGATATTAATTTAAAATTTGTAATCACACAGATAATTTTTATTACATAGAAAATAAAATAACATATTAAAATTTATATGTACCTCTTCCAACAAAACCCAATGCAGTAAAATTACACCGAGAGCATTTCTCTCTCTCTCTCTCTCTCTCTCTCTCTCTCTCTCTCTCTCTCTCTCTCTCTCTCTCTCTCTCTCTCTCTCAGGAATATTTTAATTCTGTAACAATTAAAAACGAGTAAAGCAGGTGCTTTATATGGCATAGAAATATGAGAATATATATATATATTATTATATATATAATATATATTATTGTTATTATTATTATTAAGGTTGATGTTATATTATATATATATATACAGTATATATATATACATATATGTTACAGCAGCAGCAGTTAAGCGTTGCTGCTGGCTATTATTATTGTTGGTTATTATTATATTATTATTACATATATTATTATTACATATATTATTATATATATACATATATATTATACATATATTTGGTTAATATTATATATATATTATTATTATACATATATTATATATGATATATATATATAAATATATACTTATATTGCTTATTATTATTATTATTGTATATATATAAAGATAGTTATATATATATATATATATTATGCCATATATATATTATATATTACATATACATATTATTATTGGCTATTTCATACATATACATATATATTATGCTACATATATGTATTATTGATTTCATTTATAATATGGTTGTTATATATATATATATATATATATATATATATATATGATACAAATATATATAAGAGTATATATATATATATGTTATATATTTATAAAGATATATATATATATATATATATATTATATATATATGTCTGAACATCATTCGATTTGTACACTTACGCGAGATAAAGAGAAAACTATTTTTTATTTATTTTCTTGACCGCTCGCAGCTACATATCAACTACACTCTGCTATGGTTGTTAAGGCTGGCTCAAAATATATTACATATAGTTGGTTATGTTATATAGTTAAGTTATACATATATATATATATAGATATATATATATATATATATATATATATATATATATAGTAAGGTTATATTAGTGACACTTTTCAATTTTTTCTATTCACGTATATATAAAACATCTCTCTGTTTGATAACGTCGTAAGACAATAAAGCAAGATTTCTCTCTTCAAAAGAGTGGGTTGGTTGTTTACGCTTGTAAACGTTACGCCACAAGAAGGGAAGTCCGCAAACAGAACCAAACAAAGTATTCCATTGTTTTAGGGAAGGATTGAAAGAGTCACAAAAGAGAGCGTGAGAATATGCAAATTTTGTAAATACGTTTAGAACGATTTCTTTTGGAGTTACTAAGAACGACGTAAACTTACTATATATAAGGTAGCCCGTATATATATATGCTATATATATATATATGTTGTTATATATATATATATATATATATATATATATGTATATATATATATATATATATATATATATATATTATATGCTATATATATTATATATATATATATATTATATAATATATATATATTTGCTGCTGGTTATATATATATATATATATATATTATTATAAGTTATATATTAATAAGGCGCTATATTATTATACATAAAGAAGGCTGGTTGCTATAGCATATAAAGATTTATACATTGTTATATATATATATATTATTATATATATATTATTATACATATATATATATATATATATATTATATATATATATATTATTATTGTTATTACATATATAGCGTAAGGTAAACTACTACTAACTACTACAACAACCATTACATGGTAAAAGAAAATACGCATTACAAGGTATGCATATATTATTATATATATTATATATATATATATATATATATATATAGCTATATATTATATATATATATTATATATATATATATAGTAAAGAGCAGTTATATATATATATACATATTAAGGTTATGTTATTATTACTGTTATGTTATATATAAGGCTGATATTAAGTGCTACATATGGTTACAGCATACTACATATACATATATTATTATATTATTATTATTATTATTATTACATATATATATAGTTGTATATATATATGCTATGTTATTATTATTATTATTACAGATATATATATATATTATTATTATTATTATTATATATTATTATTGTTATATTATTATTACATATATTATTATTATATATTAAGGCTATATTATTGGCTATTATATATATAGGGTTAGTTATTATTATTACATATATATGTTACATATTATTGGTGTTATATATGTTGGAAAGGCTATTATGCATATTATTATTGCTACTACATTGGCTGCTGGTTATTGCTGTGGTTGACAGTTATTGAATACATACAGCATATTACACTACATATATATATATATTATACATATATTATTATATATATATATTATTGGTTATATATATATATATATAAATAAATATATATATATTATATATATATTATTATTATTATAAAGATATATTATTATTATACATACATATTATTATTTAATACATACATATACATATTATTGAGCATATAGCAAAGATTTATTATATACATATATATTATTATTATTATTATTATTTATACATATTATATATATACTATTGGTTGTTACAGAGTATATTATTAGCTAAATAATATAAGGCACCAATACCATTTAATACACAGTAGCCAACCACAAATTACTGCAACTTCATTACCACAACTGCCACTTATTTAATCATTGAAATACTACTACTACCAATTGGTTACCATTACCAATACTACATTAAATACCACCACTGTTATTACTAATATTAATACGGCTAATACCACTATTATATATACATATATTATTAAGTATATATATTATTATGCTATATTATACATATGTTATTATTGTTGTTGGTTGTTATTATTATTACATATATATATATATACATATAATATT
>JABUQX010010820.1:7500-20000 GCA_015478945.1 Trachelipus rathkii
TATAAACATAAAAAGAATAAAATATTTTTAATAAATTTTATGTTATGTTCGTTCAAAGAACTTATTTTTATTTTATGTTAAGCAAGTAATGTAGCTTAAATATGATTTTAATAACTTAATCAGTGGATGAGGAATGGGAAAATTGTTGTTGTTTTGGGTTTTTTTTATCTTTCAATTTATTGGTTAATTGATATTTTTGTTATAAAAATAAAAAGAGTAAAATGTTTTTAATAAATTTTATGTCATGTTCGTACAAGGAACTTATTTTATGTTATGTTAAACAAGCAATGTAGTTTAAATGACTTTAATCATTTAATCAATGGATCGCGAATAGGAAAGGGTTATGATTTTGGGGTTTTGATTTATTTATTTATTGTTTAGTTGATTAATTAATTTATTAATTAATTGATTAATTGATATTTTTAATGAAAAAAATAAAAAATTTAGTAGAAAAATAAAATGTTTTTTTTTCCATTTTAAATAAATAAAATTTTAAAAATAAAAAGTTTGAAAAATTTAAAAATAAATAAATAATTTTTTAAAATGAATAAAAATAAAACTATCAATGTAAAATTAAAGATTTAAAATAAATAAAAACTTTGAACAAATTATAAATTGAAAGTAAAACTTTTGAAATAATAAAAATTTAAAAAAAATAAAACTTATAAACTAAATAAAAGCTTTAAACAAAAAATATAAATGTTTCACCAAGCGAAAGAAAAATGTCAGTTGACGCATACCTAAGAAAATGATTTGAATATTAAATGTGAAAATGTAAATGTTGGCCAGCAACGTTTACATCGTAGTGAGTGACATCATTCATTGTGATGTTTAAAAATAACGGATCAGTTGTGAAATAACCTTTGGTGAGTGAGCATGTTTCTTGTTAAACAGATATTAATAAATAGAATGTCTCCTCCCTTTATAGGTTAAGGGACGCTGTAATTAATAAGTTGTATGTGTTAGGATAATATGTAAAACGAGTAACTTATAGAAATGAGCCCATGCACATGTTAAAGTTGAAACAGTCATATACATAGTAAGAGTTCCGGTTATGTAGGCAGTATCAGGTGACGTTACCCATATAGCACAGATGGTTGCAGACAATACATCACAGTTCAACGTTAATGTCCGTCTCAGTTTCGTCACATCACACATGGGCCTCGTATGTGACATTGTTGTTACATCTTATGCGATGTACGCTTTTTTCGTTCCACACATGCAACGTAATTGCAACGTAACATCGTTACTCATAAAATGTTTCCGCGACACTGCCAAACGTACGATATCATTTAATAAATATAACAAACACCCTGTCTTTTTTCTCCAAATTTCCTAAAACTCTTTCATAATCTTTTTCATTTTGTTTTGTTGTTAATAAGTCATTTTATACATGATTTTCTACAGAAATTGTATTATGTAATTTAAATTTATTTTTATCAAATGTCGTACATATGCGGGCACTCATAAATATAATTATGTCTCCAGTCAGCAGTCACGATATGAGTGAAAGTGAGTTTGGGAGTGATTTTGCCAGTGTTATTTCAATTTGTGTAAATTTATTGTGTTTCTATTTTTAATTTTTATGTGTTTCACGGAAATATTTATTTTATTTTATTATAGTTTCTTTTCCGAAGGTCACTAAATGTAACCTCCCTATATGATAGTGAAATTTACTGACTAGTTAAGCCTATTTAGATTTCTCAAAAGCAACTTTTTACCACAAATTAATTATTTTACTATTTTATAAACATTAAGCTCAACAGGGCACATATATATATATATATATATATATATATATATATTATTATTAGTTATATTATTATTGTATATATATATTATTATTATGTTAGTTGAGTTATGTTATTATATATGTTACATATTATACATATACATATTATTATATACATATATAAATATATATATATATACATATTACATATTATTATATTATTATTACATATACATATATATATATATACATATACATATGCTATATACATTATCCCTATATGAGCAAAGAAAGTTATTATTATTAGCATATACAAATATTGGTTATTATGTTATTACATATATATATATATATATTATTATTATACATGTATATATATATATATATATATATATATATATATATATATATATTGCCCAACGGTATAAAATCAATCCCTCTCTCTCAATCACTCCAAAATCGCCCTCCCGTGGTTTAATAACTACATCAAACTTCCTAACCTCTTTTTCTTATGTTCATTTAAATTTATTTTGGTTAAATAATTTAATAACTAAAATTTGATGCTGATTCCAACAACATCTTCCTTTTTATTGCAGCTTTAGTACTTTTTAAGACAGGGGTGGCCAACCCTTGGCGCATGCGCATGCCTGATTTTTGGTGGTGCATTGAATGAATCCTTCTGCTTACTTTTTCTTTTAAAATAGGCGCCATAACTGAATCTTTTTGGGCTCTAAAAAAAAACTTTAAAGAATTTTTTGATACCATTTTTGTAAATTAAAAGTTTATAGTTTTAATACAATAGTTGCGTAATGCTTTCTCATATTAGCAACATAATTACCAAAACTTTAAAGAATTTTTTGACACCATTTTTGTAAATTAAAAGTTTATAGTTTAATACAATAGTTGCGTAATGCTTTCTCACATTAGCAACATAATTAGTTTAATTACCCTTATATTTTAACTGTGCATCATCAGCCTATATATATATATATATATATATCAGTATAGTATATATATATATAGTATTTATAAATAATTATAAATAAAAAATAAATATATATATATATATATATATATATATATATATATATATATATATATATATATATATATATATATATATATATATATATATATAGTGATATTTGGCTTAAAACCACAACTATCATCGATCCATATCTCAAAAACTACAATAGCTACAGGGAAAAGGAATACATTGTTGGAATCCTGGCAAAATTTTATTGCGGAAACTAAAAAAAAAAAAAAAAAAAAAAAAAAAAAAAAAAAAAAAAAAAAAAAAAAAAAACATTTTTGGAATCCTTGTAAAATTTTAGTTAGGAAAATGTAAAAAAAAATAATAAATAAATAAAATAAATATTGGCTATTTTTTTTTAGGAGCAGGGGACATAATATATATATATATATATTATATATTATTTGTAAAGGTATTACACGGCCCCGACTCCTGCCATCGGTGCGGTATACCCTTGGGGTATTCTTTAGTAAAAAAAAAAGCAAAATTTAATAGAAAGTCTATTTATTTTAACGAGGAACCAATAAAAGATCTCATAAATAGGCTCTCTAATCATATTACTATAATTATAAACAATAATTTTTTATTTTATTTTTTTTACATTTTCCTATCTAAAATTTTACCAGGATTCCAAAAATGTATTCCTTTTCGCTGTAGCTATTGTAGTTTTGAGATTTTTTTTTTTTTACGCATTAAAATTGGACCAGCATTCCAGCAATGTATTCCTTCTCCCTGTAGCTATTGTAGTGTTTGAGATATGAGTTGTGGCTTTAAACCAAATTTCACCATATATATATATTTATATTATATTTTTTATATTATATATATATTTATATATATATATATATATATATATATATATATATATATATATATATATATATATATATATATATATATATATATATATTATATATATATATATATATATATATATATATATATATATATATGGTCAGCTTCTGGATTGTCCGTCATATGTATCTTAAAAACTATTAATGCTACAGGAATAAAACGGAATACATCGCTGGAATGCTGGTCAAATTTTAGTGCTGAAAATAAAAATTCAAATTCATAATAAGTTGGCAGCTTAGGAATATTTAACTTGGTAAAATTTCACATAGGAAAATGTAAAAATAAAATAAAATACAGATACATCATTATAAAATAATAAAGAAGGCCTATTTAGAGACCTTTTATTGGTTTCTCGTTAAAATAAATAGACTTTCTATTAAATTTTGTTTTTGTTTTTTTACTAAAGAATACCCAAGGGTATACCGCCCCGATGGCAGGAGTCGGGGTCTCTCGGCCTTCCGGGGAACTACGGGGTAGGACTAATTCCCCCCCTCCGGGGAGGGTCTCCGGAACCCCCGCTCTTTGGTATTTGGGTATCGCGGGGGTTCCTCCGCCCCTCCCCTACGGGGTATGGAAAACGTCCCCCCCTATTTTCCCGCCGGCTCGAGCCCCATACTTTGCCAAAAAATAAAAGCAAAATTTAATAGAAAGTCTATTTATTTTAACGAGAAACCAATAAAAGGTCTCTAAATAGGCCTTCTAATCATATTACTATAATTATTAACATAATTTTTTTTTTTTTATTTTTTTACATTTTCCTATGTGAAATTTTACCAGGATTCCAAAAATGTATTCCTTTTCGCTGTAGCTATTGTAGTTTTTGAGATATATATATATATATTTTTTATTTTTTTTTTTTTTATTTTTTTTTTACATTTTCCGCATCTAAAAATTAATTCAGTGATTTGCTACCTTGTTTTTTACTGTAGATTATTGAAGGTTTTTAAGATGCATATGACGGATAATCCAGAAGTTGGGATTTATATATATATATATATATATATATATATATATATATATATATATATATATATATATATATATATATATATATATATATATATATATATTATTAAATAAAAAAAAAAAAAATATATATAAAGAAAAGTATATATATATATATATATAAAAATATATATATATAAGGTATATATATATATATATATATATATATATGGTCATTCCCAGGGATCTTACCCTAAACTCAAAACTACAACAGCCACAGGAAAGGAATACATTGCTGGAATGCTGGTCCACTCTTAGTGCGGAAAATGGTTCAAATCCATATTGGTTACTAGCAGCGAGTGAACATTTCTTGGAATCCTGGTAAAATTTTGGACAGGAAAATGTAAAAAAATAAAAAATAAAAAAAATTATTGTTAATAATTATAGTAATATGATTAGAGAGCCTATTTAGAGACCTTTTATTGGTTACTCGTTAAAATAAATAGACTTTCTATTAAATTTTGCTTTTTTTTTTAACTAAAGAATACCCCAAGGGTATACCGCACCGATGGCAGGAGTCGGGGCCTGGAACTACGGGTGGACCACTCCCTCTACGGGGCAGTGGCAAACGTGTCCCCCTGTGTTCCCGTCGGCTCGAGCCCCCTAAATGCCGTGTAATACCTTTACAAATAATATATATATATATATACTATGTCCCAGCACCCCCCCAAAAAATAGCCAATTTTTGTTTATTTTTTTTTTTTTTTTTTTTTTTTTTTACATTTTCCTAACCAACATTTTATAAGGATTCCAAAAATGTATTTCATTTCGCTGTAGCTTTTGTAGTTTTCGAGATATGATTTTTTAAATAAAATAAATAAAATATAAAATATTTGTTCAAATATATTTATAAATATACGGTATGTAAATGTTCAAATAAGATTGTATTTTTACTACATATTTCAATAAAAAAATATGCTGAGTACTTATTCTTATAAAAAACAATTATATACCAATTTTGCCCAAAAAAATTACTAATTTTACCCTCTGTCAAAATTTTCCCAACTTTCTTTTTAATTATTTTTAAAAATATAAATATTTGCTCAAATATATCAATAAATACATGAAAATTGTTCCCAAAAGATTTTATATTTTTACTACATATTTCAGTAAACAATATGGCGTATATATTGTGTTATTTTTTTTTTTTAAAAATTTTTTTAATTAAAAATTTTAAAATTTTTATATATTTTTCTCTATTTTATATATTATATATATATATATATATATATATATATATATATATATATATATATATTATTATTATTATTATATATACATATTGATATATATTAATTGTTATTATATATTATATATATTATTGTTACATATATATATATACATATTATATTATTACACTTTTAGATCGCAGGGCATTGCATTTCTCAATTTATATATATATATATATATATTATATTATATATAATATATATATATATATATATATATATTATTATATATAAAGATATATACATATATTATTACATATATATATATATATATTATATATATTATTGTTACATATATACATATATACATATATATATATGCTATATATAAATATATATATATATATATACATATATTATATATATATATATATATATTATATATATATATATATATATATATATATATATATATATGGTATATATATATATATATATATATATATAGGCCCATATAGGATATATTGTTGGACATAAATTGAATTTGAAAATTAAAGAACTCTTTCTTTATAATTTGATAGTAACAATCTTAACTTTGAAATTTATATAACGATGTCGTGGAGTATTGTGGAATTTGAAGATGGGGTTCAACTGATACCAGACAATTGGTTGAAAGATAATAAGAAGAACAGCTATTGGCCGAATGCAACAAGTCAAGTGAAGATAAATAAGCTAATAGCATCTGGCGCCTCACCTGATGAAAAAACCTGGTCTTCTTACGAAGTCATTCGCATTTATGGTACTTCCTGTAAGTATTTGCTATATTATCATTCTCTCTCTCTCTCTCTCTCTCATATTATATATATAATATATATTATATATATATATTACTAGATATTATATAATATATATATATATATATATAAGTTATATATAATATATATAGGCCCCATATGATAATAATATATATATATATATATAATATAATATACTATACTTATATATAATATATATTATATATTATTACATAAGTATCTATATATAGAAATAATACTTAATTACGTACATATATATATATATTATAATAATAATATATATATAATATAATATATTATATATTATATATTTGAAAGCTCATCCACATTGCATGATAATCAATTCAAGTTCGACCCTCTGTACCGAAGTATTTTGTTTATTTCAAAACAAAACGGTCGACAACCAAACATGTTGATTCTCTTAACTAGTACGGCGTTTAAAATAGTTATTTAAATTTTTAGAAAGTTTTGCTCATAATTAATTATTCAATAAAAAAAAAAATTTTTGATAATACAGTTTGTTTCCTAGTTACCATTTGAATACATTATTATTACCTTATTATATAATAAGCATTGCCGATAGCTATTTCATAATTTATTATTATTATGAATTATGTATATAATTATTATAATTTTTATATTATTATTATTATTATTATTATTTATTATTATTATTTATTATTATTATTATGTATTATTATTTAATACATTATTATTATTATTATTATTATTATTATTATTATTATTATTATTATTATTATTATTATTATTATTATTATTATTAATACTTAAACAGTATGGTATTTGCTTTGTTAATTGTAAGGTAATTTTTCTTATTCCACTCAATCTTATTCATATCTGCATTTATTAACTTTCTATTTAACATCGTTATTTCAAGATAGTCCTGAGTGGATAATTTACTCTATGGATGATTGCTCCCAAGATTTGTGGATCTTTTTTAATGTTAATGTTGATCTTTGTTAATGCACTTCATGTGCTGAAAAAAGTCTTATGGTTCTAAGAATAAAATTTTCTTTTAAAAATTTACTTAGATATTTATTTTTCCCTATAGCCAAGTATGAAGTTGGAATCGAAAAGCTGAAACTATGCATGAAAATCTCGGATATTGATAGTTCAACTTCTGATTCTAGTAATCAGGAAAGAAGGAAAACAAGAAAACGTCGACATGTTTCCACCTCTGACGAAGACAGTATGCCTAATCCCATCAAAAGACTTCCGCCATTTCCAAAACCTCCCGTTGGTAGTTCCTCATTTGGAAAACAGACTTGCACTCGATCTAGTAAGAGGAAAACTTAATATGTACAGTGTATATTACCATTTTTAAGACTCAACATCTATTAATTCAAGTGTCCTTTTTTTAGGTAACAATTTTCGTGCTGAAAATTCCGAATGTTTTGATGCTGTTCGTTCAAGTAACGCCGAAAATTCTGAAAATATTGAGGATATCTCTTCAATTAAAGCTGGAAGTTCTGAAGGAGCTGATCTTTCTCCAAATAACATTAGAAAGCCTCTTTCATCAAGTAACATTGCCAATACTGGTAAGTTAATTTACATTTTTTAAATTTACTTTGTAATAAAGAAAAAATATTTGTTTGTTTGGATGGTTATAGGCTTTATCTTAAAAATAAAACTAGATTTTTTATTGACACCTATCTTACTACTTTATATATACTGTATATATATATATATATATATATATATATATATATATATATATACAGTATATATACAGTATATATAAAGTAGTAAGATAGGTGTCAATAAAAAATCTAGTTTTATTTTTAAGATAAAGCCTATAACCATCCAAACAAACAAATATTTTTTCTTTATTACAAAGTAAATTTAAAAAATGTAAATTAACTTACCAGTATTGGCAATGTTACTTGATGAAAGAGGCTTTCTAATGTTATTTGGAGAAAGATCAGCTCCTTCAGAACTTCCAGCTTTAATTGAAGAGATATCCTCAATATTTTCAGAATTTTCGGCGTTACTTGAACGAACAGCATCAAAACATTCGGAATTTTCAGCACGAAAATTGTTACCTAAAAAAAGGACACTTGAATTAATAGATGTTGAGTCTTAAAAATGGTAATATACACTGTACATATTAAGTTTTCCTCTTACTAGATCGAGTGCAAGTCTGTTTTCCAAATGAGGAACTACCAACGGGAGGTTTTGGAAATGGCGGAAGTCTTTTGATGGGATTAGGCATACTGTCTTCGTCAGAGGTGGAAACATGTCGACGTTTTCTTGTTTTCCTTCTTTCCTGATTACTAGAATCAGAAGTTGAACTATCAATATCCGAGATTTTCATACATAGTTTTAGCTTTTCGATTCCAACTTCATACTTGGCTATAGCGAAAAATAAATATCTAAGTAAATTTTTAAAAGAAAATTTTATTCCTAGAACCATAATACTTTTTTCAGCACATGAAGTGCATTAACAAAGATCAACATTAACATTAAAAAATATCCACAAATCTTGGAAACAATCATCCATAGAGTAAATTATCCACTCAGGACGATCTTGAAATAACGATGTTAAATAGAAAGTTAATAAATGCAGATATGAATAAGATTGAGTGGAATAACACAATTACCTTACTTAACAAAGTCAATCATACTGTTATAAGTATTAATAATAACTAATAATATATAAGAATAACAATAATGAATAATATAATAATAATGAATAATAATAATAATAATATATCTAATAATAATGAATAATAATAATAATAATAAAAATATTCTCCATAAAACTCAATAATATTAATAATAATAATAAATAATTAATAATCAATAATAATAATATAATAACTAATAATAATAATAATAATAATAATGATCAATAAGCTAATCAATAATTCTTAATGATATTCAAATTGGTTAACTAGGAAACAACTTATTATCAAATTATATATGAATAATTACTCTCTGAGCAAAAAACTTTCAAATTTATTAATTACTGTATAGTTTGTCTAGTTATGCAATCAAATGTATTACTTGTTTTTGACAGAACCATATTGTTTTGAATAAAAAATTCAGGCAATTGTGTAACTTCACTTCCTTTATCCTTTCCAATGGGCATGACTTTCAAACTATATATTATATATATATATATATATATATATAATATATAGTTAGTATATATATATATATATTATAAATATAATATATTATATATATATATTATATATATATTATATATAGACTATATATATAGATATATGATTTATATATATATATATATATAACTATGATAGTTTATATAATATAGGCCTATATAATATATATAGTATATATATCAATATATTATAGCACCTATATATATATCTATATACATATATATTACGTATATATATATTATAATATGTATATATATATTGCAGAGGAGAGAAGAAAATGATAATATAGCAAATACTTACAGGAAGTACCATAAATGCGAATGACTTCGTAAGAAGACCAGGTTTTTTCATCAGGTGAGGCGCCAGATGCTATTAGCTTATTTATCTTCACTTGACTTGTTGCATTCGGCCAATAGCTGTTCTTCTTATTATCTTTCAACCAATTATCTGGTATCAGTTGAACCCCATCTTCAAATTCCACAATAAGCTCCACGACATATATTATTATAAATTATAATAGTTAAGATTGTTACGATGCAATAACGAAAATGTTTTTCACTAAATTTTCCAAATTCATTTTATGTCCAAGCAATATGAAGCCTATATCTAGTGCTACTGCCGGGCTGGTAGCCAGCGAATATACAGACTCTAATATCGTCTTTTGTATTCATATAACTATACGATATATTATACTTATAATATTCATACTATATTATTATTATATACTATATAATATATTATATTTATATAGTATATATATTTATATATATATATTATCTATATATATATATTATATATATAGTTATAATATTTATATAATACCCTTAAATTTTTGGACACCCTGTAAATTTTTTAAAAATATTTTTGATACAAATGAAAAGGATTTCAGAAAAAAATCACTCACAATATATACGCCATATTGTTTACTGAAATATGTAGTAAAAATATAATCTTTTGGGAACAATTTTCATGTATTTATTGAATTATTTGAGCAAATACTTATATTTTTGAAATAATTTAAAAAGAAAGTTGGGAAAATTTGACAGAGGGTATTAAAATTATTCAATTTTTTGAGGCCAAAATTGGCGTATATAATTTGTTTCTGTTTATAAGTAATAAGTACTGCAGCAGTATTTTTTTTATTGGAAATATGCTAGTTAAAAATCACAATCTTATTTTGAACAGTTTACCATACCGAGTAGTATTCCTTAAATAATATTTATTTATATTACTTAAAAAAAAAAACAAAATCATATCTGCGAAAACTACAAGACCTACAGCCGAAATGAAATTACATTTTTGAATCCTTATAAAATTTGTTGCGGTCCTGGAAATGTTTAAAAAAAAAAAAAAAAAAAAAAAAAAAAAAAAAAGAAAAAAAAAAAAAATAAACATATAAAAATTTGGCAATTTTTTGGGGTGTGCGGAACACTTGAAGTGATAAATATATATTTTATTTGTAAGGTATTACACGACAATTTAGGGGCTTGAGCCGACGGGGAATCACAGGGGGACGTTTTCCATACCTCGTACGGGGAGGGGCGGTAGGAACCCCCCGCGACACCGCACAATACCAAAAATTAGGGGTTCCGGAAGACCGCATCCCCGGGGGGGGGAATTAACGTTCCTACCCCGTACGTGCCCCGGATAAGCCGAGAACACTCCGACTCCTGCCATCGGTGCGGTTTATACCCTTGGGATATTCTTTAGTTAAAAAAAGAAAAAAGCAAAAATTTAATAGAAAAAAGTCTATTTATTTAACGAGTAACCAATAAAAGGTCTCCATAATTAGGCTCTCTAATCATATTTACTTAATTATTAACTATTAAAATTTTTTCCATTTTTTGTTTTTTTTACATTTTCCTGTCCAAAAATTTTACCAGGATCCCAAAAATGTATTCCTTTTTGCTGTAAGCTATTGTAGTTTTTGAGATTTATTATTTTTTTATTTTTTTTTATTTTTTTTTTTACATTTTCCCGCACTACAAAAGCGTTGAACCAGCATTCAGCAATGTGTATTCCTTTTCCCGGTGGACTGTTTGGAGTATTTCTTAGAGGATCATCGACGTCTGGGTCTCTCTATGAGGCTGACCACTATATATAGTTATTATATACCTATACTATTAACTATTATATAATATATTATAGTATATATCAGATTTTAGCACTACGATACAATACTATTATATATACTAATATATATATAATAATCTTAACTATACATATTATATACATTGCATATATATATAGTATATATATATAATTATTTATTATATATAATTGATAAATAATAAATGTATAATATATATATATATATATATATATATATATATATATATATTAATTATATATATATATATATATATATATATATAATATATATAGCTATATAATATATATTATATATATAGTATATGGTGAAATTTGGTTTAAAGCCACAAAAAAAAATCTCACAAACTACAATAGCTACAGGGAAAGGATTACATTGCTGGAATGCTGGTCCAATTTTAATTTGTCGGAAAATGGTAAAAAAAAAAAATAAAAAAAAAATATCTAAAAAACTACCCTAGTAACAGTGAAAAGTTGTTACAAATGTTGGTAATCCTGTTAAAATTTAAGATTGTAACCCTGAAATAGAAAAGCTGTTAAAAGAATAAAAAATTTATTGTTTATAATGTAGTGAATATGATTAGGAGAGCCTATTTATGAGATCTTTTATTGGTTCCTCGTTAAAATAAATAG
>JABUQX010010820.1:35000-37325 GCA_015478945.1 Trachelipus rathkii
CAATAGCAATCAACCCAGATATAATCTACATATACACTATCAGAAAAGTTAATCACTACTATATCAATGATATCATGCAGCCTAATCGTACTCGGTAGACAAACCGACCAGATAACATCTAATAATGACCACTCATATACGCGGCGCGTCAAGACTAGATATATCCACTTATTATATATATATATGTAATTATTGATCTAATTTACTATATATAATATAATTATATATATATATATATGAAGCTCCTTTAGTATAGTAACAAATCTTAAAAGTAGATATATATAGTATATATATACTAATATGATATATGTATAATATATATACGGTTATATATATATATATATTACTAATAATATATAGTATATATATATATATATTCAATCACTAGATTTGGAAAGTATATGTACTATGTGAAGGTTATACCAGCAAGGTGATGATAAGGAAATAAGCTTGATAGGTTTATTGTTGAAAAACGGCCTTTTTATTTGTAGAACAAAAGTTTCTTAAAATATGAAGTGTACGAACGTGAAAAGCAATTGTATTTACAAAAAAAAAAAAAAAATAAAGAAAAAAAAAAAAAGCTTAACGAGTACTCATATTATATTATATAAAACTATATTATCTATGTTCACTTCAAAAAATTTCAAAAAAAATTTACGAGACTAAAAAAAAAAAAATTAAAAAAAAAACGTTTTCCTCTCCCTAATGTCAGAATGCGATAAAACTGGAAATTTGAAGAAAGGTTCAATGACGACATTTCTGGAGACATTATGCTGTACTGCGAGTACTTTTTTGTTTGTCTACGTCGGCTAACAGAGATCTGCCGATCCTCGCCTTGGCCTAGGAATAAGACAGCAGAAATAATTGTTTTTTCAGGGTGACACCTAAAAGAACACCTACAGCTTACTAATACATATTAATATATTATATATATGTATATACAGCGGGATATATATATCATGATATCATTATATATAGCCACTATATATATATATATATAAATATCCAGTAGTATATAATATATATATATATATTGTATATATATATATAATATATATATATATATATATATATATATATAGTATATATATATATATATATATATATATATATATATATATTATATATATATATTATATATATACCTATATATAATAATTTATAACTATATATACCTATATAAATACTATATATATATAGTATATATATATATATAATAATATATATAATATATATAATATATATATACATAGTATACTATATATAAATATATATAGTATATATAATATATAAATATATAATATTACTATATTAGATATAATATATATATATTAAGATTATAGCGCGCATAATACATGTTGTTATCTAATATATATATACTACTAATAAATAGATTTACACAGGGCCATTGTACGGGGGCTCGAGATCACCGAACGCGAGGAATAAGAGCGGGCGGACGTTGTTCATTCTACCCTGTACGGGGAGGGCGGAAGGAACCCCCTGCGATCACGCAGAACTACCAATGCATGCTGGGTCGGTCCCGAGCAGACCCTCCCCGGAGGGGGACAATAGTCCGATAACCCATGTCTCTTCCCGCGGAAGGGCCGCAGCACGCGCCACCCGAACGATCACTGCCATCGGTGCGGATACCCTTGTGGTATTCTTGCCCATAGTTTTAGAAAAATAAAAAATATATAAATATAATAATAATACTGAAACGCGTGAATACTAGCATCGCAGATAGGATCTCGCAATTAGCTATCATCCGTATACGCTACTATCAGAAGATAAACGCGTTAATATTATATATACTTTCATTAACTATTAAGTACACAAATAAAGACCGTCTCGGCAATAACACTCGAATAGCACGTACGACAAACGCAACGACAACCAAAGGGGAGACTAAACCACGAAGAGCTTCAGCGAACATCCCATAATACAGCAATATATAGGCTATATATTAATTATAGTCTATACCGACCTCCAACTACTACTTATATATATATTATATATATATAATATAATATAATATATATGATTATAATATATATATTATTATATATGAGTATATATACCTATATATATATATATATAATACTTATATACTTAATATATTACATATATAATTATAATTAATATTACTATCATTATCATTATACGTAAATATCATCACTAATATATATTATATATAATATATATATAAGTACTATATAGTATATACGATATAAGACCAACTATATATACTATATCATATATATGCCATATCTTTCCGAAGTCATTAGTCAGAAGAATTTCTAACAGAAAAATAATATTTCGGCATTT
>JABUQX010010821.1:0-10000 GCA_015478945.1 Trachelipus rathkii
CTAAGACACTCAAGTTGTAACTAAATTAGAATGGTTACAACAAAATAGGTGAAACCAGAAAAATATTTTTAACTATGAATAAAAACCTTTTAATGCATTTATAACTTCGAAATAAAATGAAATTTGTACTCTCAGATAACTCGAGATATTACAAATTTTAAATTTAAAAGCTTTAATAAAAATATTTTGAGGAAGCCCCAAAAAAATATTTTTAAAGATATAAAATCCTTTAAAATACATTTATAACTCTCCAAAAAAAAAAAATGAAATCCATACTTGGAGGATGCTCAAGAATTTGCTAGGATACAATTTTAAATATCAAAATTTTAAATGAGAAAACTAGATAAAAGAATATTTTTTTTCCAAAAATCAAGATTCATTATAAATAAATTTATAGCTAATAAAATTGAAATATATATTTTGATGAAGCTCAAGGATTAACTAGATTGCAATTGTAAATATCAAAATTATAAAAATGAGAAAACTAGAAAAAAAAGTATTTTTTTTTCAAGGTACTCGAACTGGTATATGGTTAAAGTTTAACCAAAAAAGCTATGAAATAAATACTATGAAGACGCTCAAGAATTAACTAGGTTACAATGTAAATTATCAAAAATTATTAAAATGAGAAAACTAGAGAAAAAAAATATTTTTTTTCAAACTAAACTTTCTTATCATTAAATTTCATAACTAATAGCAACTGTACTCTAGTCTATAAAGAAGCTCAAGATTAACTTTTGTTCATTGTAAATATCAAAATAAAAAAATTTGAGAAATACTAAAATTATATATTTTTTTCACATTCAAACTTTAATTATAAAATAAATTTATAAGTAAATAAAATTGAAATGAAAGGTTTTAAGACTTTTAAGAATTAAATACACTGAAATGTAAATTTCAACCCCAATAAGATTGAGAATCAAGAAAAAATAAAGTTAAGTGAGGTTATCGAGCTTCATTATCAATTAAATTATAACTAATAAAATAATGAATAAAGGACACTTTGATTAAGCTCAAGAATTAACAAAAATCCATTGAAATATAAAAAAAAATGAAGTGGTCAATGGTTATGAAAAAAATATTTTTTATCTAAAATCAAAATACAGACAAATTTTGTATGATAACTCTAACTTTAGCACAACAAGAGATATAATCTTTCAGTGTTTAAAAATTAATTATATTACAAATTTTAATTAATATCAAGTTTTAAAAAATGAGGCAAGCTGAAAAAAATATTTTTTCCCCAAAAGAATCAAAATTTAAATAAATAATATAATTCCGAATAAAATGAAATCAGTATACTAGGCAAAAGCTTAGGAATTAACTATATTACAATTTTAAATATCAAAGTTTTAAAATGAGGCAACTAAAAAAATTTTTTTTTTTCCACAAATCAAAATTAACAAATTTTTATAAGTGAATAAAATGAGAGCAATACTTTTTGGGCGTTTTAGGGTGAATTATATTATATTTTTAATGTAAAGTTTTTAAAAAGAGGCAACTAAAAAAAATATTTTTTTCAAAAAAATCAAACATTAAATAAAATTTATAACTCTTAATATAAAATCAATATACTAGGAGGAAGCTTAGGAAATTAACTATATTAAAATTTTTAACATCCAAGTTTTTAAAAAATGAAGGCAACTAAAAAATATTTTTTTTTTCAAAAATCAAAATTTAAAACAAATTTATAACTATTAATAAATGAGAGCAATACTTATGGCGTTTAAGATTATTATATTACAATTTTAAATTATCAAAGTTTTAAAAATTTAACAACTAAAAATAATATTTTTTTCCAAAAAAAATTTTATCCAAAATTTAAATAATTTTTATAACTCTTAATAAAATGCAATCAATATACTAGGAGGAAGCTTAGGGAATTAACTAATATTTAATTTTTAAATATCCCAAACGCTAAAATGAGGAAACTAAAAAAAAATATTTTTTTCAAAAATCAAGCTTCATTTTAAATAAGTTTATAACTCTTAAAAAAAAGAAATCAATACCTAGAGTGAACTCAAGAATTAACTAGATTAAAATTTTAAATATCAAAATTTTAAAAATGAGAAAACTAAAAAAATATTTTTTTTCAAAATTAGAGATAAAGTTAAATAAAATTATGACTAATATAACAGACTTATTTAAATTCTTAGATGAAGCTCAAGAGTTAACTAGATTCGAAAAATATAATACGAAAATAAAAAAAAATTGAGAAACTAAAAAAAAAAGTATTTTTTCAAAATCTAAGCTTCATTAAAAATAAATTTTTAAACGTAATAAAAATGAAATAAATACTTTGAAGCTCAAGAGTTAACTACATTCCCAATTGTAAAATGAATAAAAAAAAATTAGAAATCAAAAAAAAAATATTTTTTTTCCAAAAATTAAGCTTCCTTATAAATAAATTTTTAACTAATAAAATGAAATAAATACTTTGATGAAGCTCAAGAATTAACTAGATTCTAATTGTAAATATCAAAATTAAAAAAATTGAGAAATCAAAAAAAAATATTTTTTTTCCAAAAAATCAAAATTTAAATAAATTTTATAACTGCTAATTAAATGAAAACAATACTTTGAGGAAGTTTAAGAATGAACTAGTTTACAATATTAAATATCAAAGTTTTGTTTTATTTTTTTTTTTTTTAAAAATGCGGAACCTCAGAAAAAAATATTTTTTCTATAATTATAATTATAAATATAATTAACATAATATTAAATATTAATAATTAATAATGAAGCAAACACTAATTAATTTATATAAAAAAAAAACCTTTAGTACATTGCTTAATATTAGCTATGCCGATGTTCACCAAGTTTAAAGAATTTACAGAGAAACAAAAAAAATAAAACTTCTATGCAACATTCATAATTATAAATTCCGAAAAGCATTTAAATCAATTTTTATTACGCTTTTAAAAAAAAATAAAAAAAATTAAAAGGAGGGAATGTTGATAAATATTTTCAATTCAAAAAAAAAAACTTTAAAAAAAAAAACAGAGTCGTACCACAAGGAAAACACTTGGGAGCGTTTTTTCGAAACGGTCCACTTCCACTAAAATCTTATTTCGAACTGATTTCCAAATTGGAATTAACGTCTGAAATTATGTGAAACTTTCTATGACTACAAATGAAAAAAAGACAAAGAAAAGAAAGAAAATAAAAAGAAAAGAAGGCGTAGGAATATTTTGCAGTTTTATGACTCCCAGCTTGTTGTCCAAAAAAGAAAAATCTAAGAAAAAAAACAAGAACATTCCGAAAACAAAAACACAAAAAAAACAAAAAAGAAAGAAAACAAAACAAAGACAGTAAATTCGAGAAAATAGGTATCAGGTATGAAGATCCTTTTGTTAAAGTTTTGTGTAAAGGTGAAATCGCAAAATCCCCGAAAAAGATGTGGTCGAACCAAAACTATAATAAAATTTTATTTCTTAACTCTGGGTTTGTAGAAAATAAAACCCTGAGAAATAAAACTAATTATCCATGACGAAAATGAAAAATTGGAAAACTATATAGGATAACAAACATTTATAGCTCGGCTATAAGACTGTAAATAATAAGAAAAAGAAAAAAAAGGAAACGAAAAAAATTGCTATTTCCATATCTAAAGGAAAAGGGAAGATTTTTATCTCATCAATAAAAGTTGTAATTTCGAAGAAAATTTAAATTATTTTGTAAAAGGAGATTAGAGACGACGTTTGGCCTAAATAAATTTTAAGAGATTAAGATGGATGTACTGTTGGCTTAGGAGGGAGAGGTTACTCTTGGGGTATAAGCAGGGGGAGGAGGAATGAAAATGGTTTTAAAGATAATAAAAATAACCGTTGTATTAGTTCGTGTTATTTTCGACTTTTCATGTATTTATCTTAAATACGTGGAATGGTATTTCGAACGTAATATTTTTATAGGTCGAATAGAGACCCGGCCTTTCCCAAAAAATATTTATGGAGATTATTTTGAAATGGGTTGATTTGGATTGGAGTATATGGGTTCCAAGGGAGGATAGGATGGATGCGCAGGTTTAGGATTTGGTTCGGGAGCCCGTTTTACTACATTATATTGATAGTTGAAGCTGTTGGAACCGTTGTCATAGATATAGATGTTGTAGAAGATGGTACTGTGTTTCTCGAGGAGGTAAGGAATTTCCGATAAATAATTACTAGTATAGTGAGGCATATTATGGTTAAAAGGATGGAAGATCCTGAAAGGGAGATGGCGTGAATGCTGAGAAATTGATGTGTCTGCGTAGTTAGGTTTAAAGCGTTTAGAGAAGAGTCCCAATGTATTGCTATTGGTTGTAAATGTAGGTTAGAAATGGGAGTAGTAATATTTGGAGTGAAATCGTGGGGTAGGATTGTGTAATCTAGAAGTTGAAAGTTGAGTGAAATCCATTTAATGTGTATTGAAGAATGAGTCGGGAACTTGTAACTATAATTTTCGGAAACAAAGTTACAACCATGGGGGAGGCTAAAGAGGTTATCCGAAATTAAATGTGGTGCTTGAAGAGGGCAGGAAATAGAGGCTACTGTTTTAGATGAAAGGGAGATAAGAGTTAGGTTGCCTACTTGTAGGAGGTATGGTTGTTTGTTTGGATAAGTCGAGTATTTGCATGTGGTGTTATTAATTTGAGCTAGAATAGAAGTTAGAATGCAATTCTTATTGTCGAAGGTTTGGACAGGGTTAGGAGGGAAACACAGATATCTGGAGAGTGAGTGTTTGCAAATATCCGAGGACAGAGTATGACTGTATGTGTACTTTAGGGTTTTGTAATTTATAAAATAATATTGGTGAGAGGGATGTACTATAAGTCTGTCATAGGTTTTCTTAAAGGGAGTTGGGAAAGGTATAATTTGGTATGTTTCGTAAGGTGTTTCGGTTGAGAGAGGAATGATAGTGGAAATAATGTAAGGATTTTGATAGTGGAGATATGTCCAAGTAAAGGAGAGAAATTGGTAGAAGTTTGTTGGGTTGAGTGGTATTATGGGTTGGTGATCGGTGATTTGACTATTGTTGTATAGAAGATCATGCATGATTTCAAAGGTGTAAAGGTTTAGGGGAGTAGTGTGGTCTTGGGCTAGAGTCCATGTCTGTTGTACGGTGGAAATGAGCGTGTGTAGATTGTCTGCGATGGTTTTTTCCAGATTTAGGTATAAATTCAATTTCAGAATTTCTTGTTGAAGTTCAATGGAAGAAATAGAGGAATTGTAGTGTTGGGCCAATATGATAAGATTTTGCTTTAAGGTGGAGAGTGTGTTGGTGTTAGCGTGGAGTTGTTCTTTGATTTTATATATGTGTGTTCGAGTGTCTTCTAATAAGTTTATTTTGGTGTTTAGAGCTTGTATGTCTGCCATTGTTGCTGATCCAAATAGGAATTTCAATGTGTCTCCGCCTAGGTTGAAAAGTCCTCTTTTCGGTCTTAATGAGAGGTCTGGCGAAGATTCTTGTTGGTGGGATAATTACCAAGGATCTTTTAAGATGTGTTGTTGTTGTTTTTGGTGTTCCATTAGTAATGTATGCAAAAAGGTTAATTTGGGTGAGGGGTTAGAGTTGGAATGAAATCTACTTTGATATCTGCTTTGGAGATATGGTACGTATTTCTCGATCAAATCATTATTTTGTTCTATTGTTTGTTTTACATTTTCATATATTTTTCTAGGGCATCGCATGTCGGTTTGCAAGTTGACGTAGCTATTTATAAACTTGGTTTGTCCAGTATATCTTGCGATGAAGCCCTGATGTAGTTGGTACTTTGAAGTTGTTTGATCCTCTTGAAGTGTCCATGTAGATGTTATTATGGCAAGGAGGATCCAAAAGTTGAACATGATGTCTGGAATCAAGAAGAAATACTGCAATATAGTTATTTTGTTTTAGGTGTTATTTTCTTGATTTTAACTTAATTGCTAGTACTAATTCTAATGTCCAACCTTTTAGTTTCATTTTCGCTTAATTTTCATACTATTTTTATTTTTAATTTTCTAGAGCTGTAGGAACAGCTTTCGTATCAATAACATCTTTGAAGTGTACCTTTCTAAGGTGTTATTGTGTTTTCACATATTTCTCTTAATATGTGATGATCCCCTGGGGGTAATTGAAAGAAAATTTTACATTTAGGAAGGTGGAGGTTGTTGAGGTGGAAAACCTCTTCCTGAAGGGAGTGTTTGTTGAGGAGGTAGGAGATATTCCTGGAATGTTGGGGTTTGCAGAAGAAAAGAATGGTCTAGTGTAGAGGCGATAGTCTTGAAGTTTTGGTTTTCCCTTTATTCTTTTGAAAAGATTCGAAAACTTTATTCCAGTTTTCCCTGTGTAGCTCTAACGTGTCACAGAGTATCCGAACGTAGTCCAGGAAGATTCTGTAGGCAACGCCTAGGAGATGAGGTGCTGCTATCTCTATAGTGGCAGCAGATATAGGAGGTGCATTAGAGCGTTCGGATTTTAATTTTGTTGGTGCATATTGCCCTTGAGAGATAGTTAAGGCGAGAAGTAGCTGTGTATCTTCATCTATCTGTAGACTATGATAGGCGTCGAGGGGGTTCCGGTATGTGAAGATGTGACTCATATCCAAAGTGGCTAAAATGTTCCTAAATCTTGGTAATGGGGATCTGTATAGTACCGTATGAACATTAAATTCCCGATAATACGCAATTATTCGTGGAGTGGACGAATTGTTTTCCGGAATGATTAGGAGAGGACTGTAATGAGAAATACTGGTGGATTTATGTAATCTTTTCTTGCAAGACCTCGTTCAGTCCTTTCGATTGGAATGAGTTATTTGTAGGGCAAAGGTTTGTTGTGGGCTTATACAATACCCTTGGAGCATTCTCTTGGAGTTGTGTAGAGAGTCTCTGTTGTTGTCTTCGAGTGCTATGACCTTCTTGAAGTTTCATTAAAGGGTCCCGAGTAACTCCCTCTAACGGTCTGGAATTTTGTGAAGTTGTGGTTATCATCTTTGTTGAACCTTGGAGGAAGTTGGATAAATTTCCTAAAGGTTTTTAGGATCTGCGTGGGGGATAAAGTTTTCAAGGAAGTGGCTAGGGTGGTGTGGGGAATCTGTAAAGATTCGTCCAAAATAATTATTGGATTTGCCTTAGAATTTGCAGTATGTTTGGTGATTGTAGATGGTGTGACCTTCTTGTTTATAATGCTTATATTGCTTTGGCCTTCTGGAGACGCATTTAATACTCTTCCAGGAAAGAGGGCGAAGCTTATATTAGTGTTTGCAGTATTTAGAATTATGGTACCTGAGGAAAAGGTGTGAGCTGGCGGAGAAGCTTTCACCGAGGGGGAGGTTTCAGGATAGGAGAACAGTTCAGTGTCTTCAATAACTAATAGATTACAGTAATTGTCCGTGTCTACTAACAGATTGTTTGTTTCTTGGATTTCGTCGGAATAGAATGGTAGAGTGTCTGTTGTGTTAGAGTGTGTGCTTGGTATTATCTTGTTGTTTGGGTAGCGGAGCGTCAATGGTAGAGAAACCTTCTTTAAGTCTGAACTTACTGAGATTTTGTTTTCATGAGTCTGAAAATTTATGTTAGGGTTGTTGAGTGAGTTGGTACCTAATAAGCAAGGAGAAGTAAAACTACAGAGATTGTCTGCTTGTAGAAAGTATTCCGGTCCAACCAGAGGATATGAGTCGTGTGAGGGACTAGGAAGGACGTGACTGTTGTTTATGAAAGAGGAAAATGGTGTCATTTCGTGTCTTGAAACCTCTATAGTTTGAGAAATATGAGGAGTGGTGGTGCAGGTGTGAGGTGTTGGTAGGTTTTTCTCCTGAATATGACTTGGGATGTCGTCTAGAACAGTGGTGGTACTGTCTGGTGTAAGATAAGTAGTAGAGCAGATTGTGTTTTCTTGACTTATAGATTTAAAAATGTTTCCCTGGTTGGAGGAGAGAACAAGAGAAGGTGGTGAATAAGTGAAAGAAAACCTTGTGTTGGTTAATGAGGTGATTGGTGCCGTTAGTGCATGCAAAGCGTTAAAAGTATTCTGTTGGTTTGAGGCCAGTGGAGGAGTAGAAGAAGTGTGAGCGCGAGAAAACTTAGTGTTGGTTAATGGGTCAACTGGTGTTGTTGATGTATGCAAAGCTTTAAAAGTATTCCCTTGGGTCGAGTTAAGCGGAGGAGTAGGAGGTGAGGAAGAGCGAGATAGCCTAGTGTTGGTTTGAGAATCAACTAGCGTTGTTGAAGCATGTAAAGCTTTAAAATTATTCCCTTGGGTCGAGTTAAGTGGAGGAGTAAGGGGTGAGGAAGAGCGAGATAAGCTGGTGTTGGTTAGAGAATCAACTGGCGTAAATGATTCATGTAGAGTGTTAAAGATATTCCTTCTGAATGGGCTAAGAGGAGGAGTAGGAGGTGATGAAGAGCGAGATAACCTGGTGTTAGTTAGAGAATCAGCTGGTGCAGTCGGTTCGTGTAAAGTGTTAAAAGTATACCTTCTAATTGAGGGAAGAGGAGGAGTAGAAGGTGAAGGAGATCGAGATGATCTAGTGATGGTTATAGAATTAACTGGAGCAGTTGGTTCGTGTAAAGTGTTAAAAGTATTCCTTCTGATTGAGGTAGAGGGTGAGGGAGATCGAGGTAGCTTAGTGCTGGTTATAGTGTCGACAGGCGTTGTTAATTCATGCATAGCGTTAGAGTTATCACTCTGGTTTGAGGTAAGCGGTGGAGTAGGAGATGGGTGAGGACGAGCGAATGCAGTGCCTGATGTGGTGTCGACTGGTGATGTTAATCCATGTTTAGCATTAAATTTGTTCCCTTGGTTTGCGGTAAGCGGAGGAGTAAGAGGTGAATGAGGAAGAGTAAACCTAGTGTCTGTTATTTTGTCACCTGATAGTGCTCGTTTAGGAGTAACACTATCAATAAGAGGAAAATTAGTTTGAAGTGTAGGTCGCCAAAGATTTGAGTCAGCCTTAATGTAAGTTGCGGAGTTAGGGTGTGTAGGTAGGTCATGCAAGGAGGTAGCCGTTATCATAGTAAGTGTGCTTATCGCCTGTATAGAGGTAACCTTTATCATGTCTGGTGCGGTTAGCTCGTGCATGGAGTTATCCTTTATCATGGCTGGTGTGGTTAGCGCATGCATGGAGATGTCCTTTATCATGGCTGGTGTGGTTAGCTCATGTATGGAGTTATCCATTATCATAGCTGGTGCGATTAGCTCATGCATGGAGGTGTCCTTTATCATGGCTGGTGTGGTTAGCTCATGTATGGAGTTATCCTTTATCATGTCTGGTGCGGTTAGCGCATGCATGGAGGTATCTTTTACTACTGAGTGCAAAGTAGTTGGTAGTGTGGTGAGAAACGGATTAAGAAAAGCGTTAGCGCAGGCTGTAAGCATAGGAGATGTTGCTGATTCCTGTGAGGCAGGAGTATTGGTTTGTGAAGGAGAGGTAGGTGTAGTTGTGGTTATAAATGGGTTAGTAGAATTCCTAGCGTAGGTTGCGGTGGTAGAAAATGTATCTAGAGTTTTTGCACAATTATCACTAACTACTAGAGGTGTAGTATGTTGTGATGGAGAAGTGAACGGATTGAGAAAGGCATTTGCATAGAAAGTAGAAGTTGCCGGAGTTGTTGGTGTCTTTTCTGGAGTGTCTCTATCTACTACGCGGGTGGTAGGTGTAGGTTTGAGGAGGAATGGATTGGTAGAAATCAAATTGTGAGTGTCGATAGCAGAAGATGTCATTGAAGATTGGGCATATGCGTCGTTATTTACTAGGGGTGTAGTAAGCTGTGATGAAGGAGCAAGAGGATTGCAAGATGAGGGCTGTGGTGGAGGAGCGAAAGGATTGCGAGATGAGAGCTGTGATGGAGGAGCGAAAGGATTGCGAGATGAGGGCTGTGGTGGAAGAGCGAAAGGATTGCGAGGTGAGGGCTGTGATGGAGGAGTGAAAGGAATGCGAGATGAGGGCTGTGATGGAGAAGCAAAAGGATTGCGAGATGAGGCCTGTGATGGAGGAGCGAAAGGATTGCGAGAAGAGAGCTGTGATGGAGAAGCGAAAGGATTG
>JABUQX010010821.1:15000-22193 GCA_015478945.1 Trachelipus rathkii
TGGGTGTTCCCTGTATACAATGAAGGTCAAATTCCATGGTCAGGGGTACGGGTGCGAGGTTGACTTGGGTGGCGAGATGGTCAGTTTTGGTCGAACCTTAATCTTGAAAACCCGTGTGCCAATCTGTACATTATAGTGGGATGCGGTTCCAAACGATCTGGATATCTCCGTCTATACACCCTCCGTAGCTCTGTGGGCATTCTTGCCATCAAGAATAAACGCCTCATATCCGTCAGTTCCTGGGTGGCTTGTATACATATTATTAGCCATAGTGTTATCGGATGTTACAATTAATAGCTGTGCTAAGACACACGAATATACATTCGTAAGTGCTCCGCTGCTGTTGTATACGATTAATACTAGAATACCGATCCCTACAAGAGCAGTGTGGTCATGTTACCTTTGAATCATCAATTTAGTTGTTAACAATAGTAGCAAATTGAATATTAAATATTACACATAAATGTGATATACTTTCATGAAGGATTTATATGGGGGTTTTCTACCCATTCAGCCCTTTCTGAACGTATTACAACTATCTATTGGTAGTAACTATTCCCCGCTGACACAATGCTGCAAATATCTTCCCACGAGGATTGCCATGAAACAACGTTTTGGATCTGGAAGAGACCGTCTCAATGAAAACTACATAAATTTCTGCCATAGAATGCATTTTCAGCATCCGAAACTACACGTTTTATTAAAAAGTTCGGAGCATCATGAGAATTTTCATACTGTGCAACGCGAAACTATAATGATTACCAAAAAAATAACTCTCCGATTTAATTAAGACACCTTTATTCCAACAAGTTTAATAATAATATTTGCCATCATTACGGAAATATTCCCCTTGTTGCATATTATATATATATATATATATATATATATATATATATATATATATATATATATATATATAAAAATAAATATAAAAAAAAAAAACAAATATAAATATATATTATATGTATTATATATATATATATATATAATAATATTATATATATCATATATTATATATATATATATATATATATATATATATATATATATATATTATAAATTATATATTAATATAAAAAGAGAAAAAACAGAAAAACAAATCTATTTGCCTTATAGTAATATTATAACTATTTATTGAAATTCCATTTATCAGTATTGTTTTTCCACATATATGAAATGTATCGATGTACTCGATAGTACCGGCGATACAAGTAACCCGAGTACGGTATCCCAAACGCTTTCACAAAGTACCGAGTACTGGTATCGCCCAAAGCTATTTTTCGAAGTACCGATGTACCGGTATCGCCCAACCAATTTTCATGTACAGTGCCCATCACTGTCGATAACAAGCTTCATTAAATTTTCAATAAAACATCCTATTTTAAACAATATAATTCCAGATTGCTACCAAATCGTGTTAAATAAACTTTCAATAAGTATCTTCATATGCTAAGAATTTATTTCACTCTATATTGAGCAAAATGAAAAATATTTAGGGTAATTATTTTTTTCTACCTGCATTTTATTTATAACTATTACATAATTTATATGTTAAATTTGGTTCCAAAATTTGAATTATAGCTGAATCATTAATTTATATATGATGAATAACAACAGATTAACAGCGTGTAAGGTTTAACAAAAAATTCCCAGATTAACTTGAAACTATTCTTATTAAAATAATATTTTAATAATCTTTGAAATTTAAAACTTTTTTAATACAAAGAGTATCGAATACAGATTTGATTTATGAAAACCCTTTCAAATATAATACTTTGTTTGGATGAACTAATGCTACCACATTTTTGGCCTCCTCCTATAATCTTTAATTTTCAGGATATTTCAATAATTTTTTTATTAATATGTGTAATTTTATTGCAGCAGAAGAGGTCTGTTTATAAATTTTTCGAATGGAATGAAATTATTATTTTAGGTGGAATTTCTAACTATTGAAAATTTCTTTCGAAACTTAAACCACGCCTTACACCAAAATACACTAACAATCTGAATGAAACTTCGTGGAAAATTATTTTCAGTTTATATTATTAATTATTTTATTATTAATGTAAATGTTTGGCAGTTTCATAAAAAAAGCACTTCATTTACTTTTTGGCGAATTTTATTGCAAAATATGTAAAAATTTAAAAAACTGGCAAACCCCCTTATGTTTTCTGAAAGCTTTTGAAATTTATACAGAGCGCAAATATAAACATAGCTTCATTAAAATTGACTAAAATTTTGGTACAATTTAAAGTATTTTGGGATAGTGTAAAACGTTGGGCGTGACAAGTATAGGTCTGACTTTAAAAAACTTAAAATTGTAAAATTATTTAATAGGTTTCGAGCTCATATCCAGATCCCATCTATTATCTGCTATATTAAAATTAAAGAACTATATTTTGATGAATTTTTCGTGATAATGGACATTGGCACGTGCAAAACTATGTTAATTGATTTGTATATAGATGAAAAAAAATTAACTAAATTATTTACACACTTTACTTTTTAAATCACCAAATCTATCATTAGAAATTATCAAATTCATCTTTCTGTACACCATAATTATAGATCCATATATTAAAAACTATTAATCACAATATTATAATATATTATTGAAAAAAAAAAACAAGAAAATACAAAGTCAATTAAAACAGCAAATTTATTTAAAAAGACCTTAAGCTGGCAACCTTAATAAGTCGTTAAATATGGATTCCAGTTTGAAATTTTATTAATTAAAACGTCAATAGTATTGGAACCTGCATTAATATTAAAATTATTTGCATTGGCTATTAATTAATTATCGCTGAGTTCCTTGGTTCCGCGATTTGATATTAGTTTAATAATAAATATATTTTCAAATTAATGTTGGGTTTTTATTTATTCTCTACATACATTTTTAAAAGATAAGTTCTAGTTTTAAGTTTTTTCCTTTTCTTTGTCAAGTTTTGTTGTTGTGAATTTTTAGCAAGGTAAATTGGGAAAGGTTACGTAAGTTTGAGTTTCATTTTTTTTATTATACAAAATTTGATTTTTAAATAATTTTAGCAGAATAAATTTTTTAACAGATTTTTCTTTTTGTTTTTGTCTGTCTTTGGCTTTTGTTCCTGTTTGTATGTGTGCGTGTGTGTGTGTGTGTGTGTGTGATGGCAGATTTGCGTAGGTGCGGGGTTTCTGTTGACTTCACCAACATCTGCGGCTTAAACTCTAACTCTGCTTCCGTTGAATACCACCTCTACTAACTTTAACGCCAAATCCCTTTTGCTCTTGTCCTGAAACAAAGAACACTACATATGTTATGTATATCCAATAATTAATAAGGGTCAACTATACAAACTTATTATTTCATAATTTCCGTCTAAAGGGTGGAGTGTGTGCCAATGTAAACATTAACACTCCTGTAACACGTCTCGTGAATCTCGAATCTCCTAATTTCGATGTTCTGTGGCTTAAAATCTTTCTCCCTTCTACTACAATAATCTTGTGCTTTCACTGGCTACCGCCAGTCTCCTCGCTAACGACAGAATATTTTCACGCCGCTTTTCTTGAATATCTACTAACTTCTCCACGAGACTGTTACTTTTCTTTTCATCCAAATACTGAGGTCCTCTATTATGAGGGGATTTCAATGTAAGCAAAACACTGAATGAGTTGGGGTCGCTCTCATCCTGAGATTTTCGGTGGGAGAGGAAGGCCCGGCAACCCTCATTCAGCAATTCTCAAAAGATTGGAGCAAACTCAAATTAAAGAACCAACACACATTCCGGATCATCCCAATCAATTCTTGAACACACTGACCGATGTTTTCATCACCACTAGCCCTTCTCTTTATAAATACAAACCACCTTCGCTCCTATTGGTAAATCTGACCACAACCTTATATCTCTTAAATTTTAATACTTTCACTCAAACAGCTCCATCCAGCCCTGTGCGTTTTCTTTCTGGCACTTTGATCTGGGCCGATTGGGGGGCTGGCTATTCTAACGCTAACTATAGATTGGAATGAACTGCTTTTGCCTCTGTGATGCTTCGGCTTCTGCCGACAAGGTGGGAGCTGTAATCGTTGATGGAATGAGCAGGTCAATGTCTTTCTCTCACTTAAATCTTATCTCTCGCTCATTGAGCCGAATGATTGAGTCGTACTTGTTCTCTGGCCATTCAGGCTAGAGACAATAGCGTGTCAGGGCAGGGAAAATATTCTCCGTTCTCCTACCCACTGCTCCGCTAATGTTTCACTTCAGTCTAGAAATCGTTGCAGGGATAGCATTCGACAGAGCAAAGCGGGCTTTGATCAAACAAAAGTGCGCTAAACTCCCTTGTTCTCCTACTGACAAATCTTTTCTGGCCGTCTTTGCGCAGAGACATCTCCAAAAACTTCGGTAAATTCTTCGCTTTCCGCCTCACTCTTATTGCGATCTGAATGTTCTGTCTGCTGGAACGTCTCCACTGAAAAGACCAATCTCTTCGCCTCCTATTTTCCTCTAACTCAAAACCTTGGACGATTCTGTCATTGAGACTCCCTATTTCTTCTCTAAGTATTCTCTAGATATTGCCTGAAGATTACATTTGATCGGCGCATGGGCTCCTGAAATTTATGAACGTTAGGGAAGGCGGTGGCCCGGGATGGCATTCCTGCTACGATGTTTTGAGGGAGAGTGTTTTCCGTGCTAGCACCCCGCATCTTCCTTCAGAAGCTACAATCTGCTATGCCTTTAATAATAGCACTTTCCCTCAGAGTTTGGAAAGTGGCGCAAATATGTCCAAGGGCTTTTCCGGAAAAAGGAAACCGCATCTGAATCCTTCTAACTATCCCGCCTTATACGTTGTATTCTATCTAAGATCTTTGAAACCCTTCTCGCCTCTCATTTCTTAGATCATGCATACCGGAATCTCATTCCGTTTCTTTCCGATCGCCAGTAACGGCTTTCGGCGCTCGAAGGTCTACTGGTGATATAGTTTTCCTATCTAACAGATTTTTTGGTCTCTTTCTGCCGCTCTTAGGGAATTATTGGGGAGACTTGTGTGGCTGGCAGCTTGACATATCCATGCATTTGAACTGGGTTATTCGGTCACGCCCTCACATGCTCTCCAAGCTCCCCTCCCTTTGGGTTTCCTCATTCTCTAGTGCTAAACTTATGTCTAAGCTTTCTTTCAATGCGCTTTCGAATATTGGGCTTGTTGTTGATGGGTTGGCGAACTTCTTCTTTTTGCTGTAAATAGTGGCTGTATCCTGCCAGGGTTCGTGTCTTATCTCCCAACTTTATTCATCTTGCTTTTTCATAGATAGATCTTCTCATCGCACATCTTAGAGTCTATCCACATCATATTCCCGATGACTCGACCCTTCATTCTTACAACAATTCTGCTCCACTTCTTTTTACTTCAAGAAAGTGCCTCTCGTTCCTTAATCTTTCCGATTTCATTCTCGTCTGATCTGGATAGAATTTCCGGGTGGGGTCGTCTCAACCTTGTGAAATTTTTAATTCTGTTTAAAAACCCAACTTCTACAAATCTCCCTCTAATAGACAACTTCTAACTTTTCCTATCTCTTTCGACGGTTCTTGCGTCTCTCCTGTTGACAATATATAACATCCTTGGCCTTAACATAATAAAAAAAAATGTCTTGGGAAACCTCACATCAACAATGCGCGCTGATGGTTGCTAGGGGGCCTCAAAGAACTGGGAGTTCCGCTTAGACTGCAAGACTTTTTTTTTCCTCTTCTCATTACTCCAGCTATACATAAAGCGGTCTTATCCGCCCTTGTATGCGAGTCAGCTTTCTCACTCTGGGGGGGGCTGCAGGTTCAACAAACGGCTTTTGGAATAGGGTCGAGTCAAAAGGCAAAAGGATTATAAACTGTGACCTGCCCACATCCTTTCTATTTGCACTTAGACCACCGATCCTGTTGCTTGAGCGACCTTTGTATGTCTGCTGGATTCGCTTGTTTTTCTATATTGCGGTAAGGAGGGTGGGTCGTATGCGATGTAAAGTAGCGAGGCCAGTTGCTCAATGAAACTGTTCACTAAAGGGCGTGCCACCCACTTTAAGACGCCCTCGTAGAACAAGGGGTGCTGTGTCGGCACATGAGTTGTTGTTGTTGATATTAATGCAACTCCAACTATTCGCTGCGGCTCGCTTCCTTCTTTTCTTGCCTCTCTTCTAATATTCTCTGTGGGAATTCTCTTCGACATCTCTTGTGTTTCCTCTCAATTTAAATCTCCCTCACTATTAAAGAAGCCCTGCTCCGTCTGTGCTCATCTTGCGTAATTTTTTACGTTAGTTGAATTTTTGTTTTGAGTTTAACACCCCCTCCTTGAATAGGGCTCGCCCGTGAGCGGTGGTAACAACATGTAAAAAAAATTCAATACTCTTAGAATACAGTACAACTCGTCTTAAGCTTTTAATTTAAATATTTATTAATATATTATTATTAATTATTATTTAATGTTAATATTATTATTATTATGGATTTTAATTATCTATTTATTATTATTATTACGTTATTATTATTATTGTTATTATTAATTATTATATTATTATTATTATTATTATTACTACGTTATTATTATTATTATTATTATTATTGTTTATTGGATTAGTTATTATTATTATTGATTATTATTTATTCTATTATTTATTTTATCTTATATAAATATTAATTTTTAAACGATGAATTTCAGTCTCGCTATGTTTTCCACCTTTCTTGGTTTCACTTTTTATACTTAATGTTTTTAATTATTATTATTATTGATTATTATTATTATTTATTATTATTATTATTATTATTATTATTATTATTATTATTATCTATTTATTATTTATTATTATTATTTTATTTCATTATTATTATTTATTATTGAGTGTATTGGTTATTATTATTATTATTTTTATTACTCTATAATTATTATGAGAATTATTATTAATTATTATTAATTATTATTTATTTAATTTATTATTATTTTCATTATTATTATATGAAGATATTTTATTATATATTAGTATTATTACATTAAAACATTTCAAAATGTGTGAGAGCTTTGCCGTGTAACAACTTACTCGCACGCAGCTCGAGTAAGTTGTGATACATTTAAGCACGCAATTTTAATTTTATTATTTTTTTTATTTTCTTTTAATTTCTAATTTTAATTTTCTTTAGTCTTTTTTATTTTATTTATTTTTGTATTTTATTTTAAAT
>JABUQX010010822.1:0-2500 GCA_015478945.1 Trachelipus rathkii
CAAAGACCAAAGACCGGGGGTTCCGGAGACCCTCCCGGAGGAGGGAATAGTCCTACCCGCGCATCGTTTCCCCGAAAGGCCCGAGAAAGACCCGACTCTGCCATCCTCTGCGGTTTACCGCTTGGGGTATTCTTTTAGTTAAAAAAAATTAACTAAAAATACCTCAAGGGTAATTCACTTTTACAAAAATAATATAATATATATATATATCACTATAAGATATATATATATATATATATATATATATATATATATATATATATATATATATATAATATATATATATATATATATATATATATATATATATATATATAATAGTATCTATATATATATCAATAATTATATAACTAACCTAAATTAACAATCCTTCCCTATCACTCAGAAAAGTATAATTTATTTTAAACGTGTCCGTATAAAAGGTCCTCTAAATTGAGGCTTTCTCCTCATATTACCATTTGTAATAATTATTATTTTTTTTTTTTTTTACATTTTCCTAACAAACATTTTACCAGGATTCCAAAAATGTATTCCTTTTCCCTGTAGCTATTGTAGTTTTTTAGATATGGATTGTTGCTCTTATAGAGGCTGACATATATATATATATATATATATATATATATAATATATATATATATATATTTTATTTTATATTTATATATTATATATAGTAATATATATATATATATATATATATATATATATATATATATATATATATATATATATATTACCAATATTTTTAGTTTTTTTAATATTATAAATTTGGTTAGCTTTGAACCTACCATAAATTCTAGAATTTTGATTTCAAGATGGCGCTTGCGTCTCGAAGAAAGAGGAGGCTTCGTCATCATATGCACATGAGACATTAGAAATTTCCAACTTAAATATAACTTACGATTCATTATATAAACAACTACAAATTAAAACTACAATTTAAACAATTATAATAATTCATTTTAACATAAAACGTTATATTAAAAGATCTAAATTGGAGGAAGAAACTTTAAACAAAGTCCACACACTAACAAAGTTCATTTTAAACTAATTAAAAAGACGGCGGTCAGTGTGGTTAAACCACGCGAGGTCGACGATTGACTCTTGATTCTATCAGCGGACTATATAGGAATGAGCAAGGAATGAAATTCTAAATAGGATGTTATTGGGAAAGCATAACACATAGGAAACCAATGCTGGGATTTGCATAGGAAATAGATGTACGAATATATTTCCGATAGGAATATTTAGGTTCCGATAGGGACCATAAAAACCAATAAAAATTCCCATGGGTCATTTTTTGCTGGGATAGTAGGCATTCTAGGAAATCATATAAATACGACTTTCCTTATAATTTGACAAATATATTTAGCGTTCCCACTGGAAAATTTGCCACTACACCACTGATTAGCAACTTACTTTGACTTTTATTTACACCAAATATATCTGAGTCGTTCAAACAGGAAAGATTAACTATTTTCTCAAAAAAAACTCGTTGAAATACTGTAGGTGTTGGTTCGCAAATAATATTTAGCAAAATAATGAATCTGTAGGAAAAATCAAGTTGCAATTAATATTTTTTAATTAGTTACCAATAGGTTTTAAAGTATTTAATATAATAAATAAATATTTAAATTATTTTAAATATTAATATTTTATAACAATTTTATAAAATTTTTATAAATATTTTCAATTTTTTAAATTATTTCTATATTATATTTAAGAGAAAAATTTATGGAATATAAATTTACATTTTAAAATTTGGAACGAGATTTAAACGTAAATATATATATATATATATATATATATATATATATATATATTATATATATATATATATTATATATATATATATATATAATACTATATCTAAACATAATATATATATATATATATATATATATTATATAATATATATATATATACTATATATTATAGTATATATATATATATATATATATATATATATATATTGCTATAACCCATTGTTATAAAACTTGTTAATTGTTACATATAAAATTAACATTAGAATATAAAAATTAACTAAATATATAAATTGTAAGGTAATTTTATTGGAAATTGTTTTTAACTACCAATAAAGGGTTAGGGGACTGTTGAAGACTTCAATAGTGGGGAAAATTTATTGCGATAGAGTTAGCCGATTTGCGATATCTGACTGGAGAAGAAGAAAAAGTTGGAATAAAAACTATTAAAGCAACCAAAAATAAATGAGTCGTTCAAACAGAAACGACCATACCATTTTCTCCACAAAATTATTGAATTATATGTTCGCAAATATTTAGGAATATATTAAATCAAAGAGAATTCAGGTTGGGATTAATTATATTTTTATTAGTTACTAATAAATTTTTCAATAATTTACAATAATAAATTAGTTTTCAATTTTTTTTTAATTAATTTGATATTGCAAAGATTTATAAAATTTTCATAAGTAATTTCAATATTATCAATTATTCTTAAAATTTTATAAACATTTTGGTAT
>JABUQX010010822.1:12500-49725 GCA_015478945.1 Trachelipus rathkii
TATAAAGCTTATTTTTTGAAGTTAAGTTTTTAAATTTCAGGGGAAGACGATCGGGCAGAGGGGAAAATGGTCAATGTAAATGTATAAAATGTCCATTTTTTTTAGTTTTTAATATATTTTATTTTGTTTTTATGTATGGTAGACTATAAGACATTTGTTTAATGTTCTATACCTATCTTTCTTTCTATTAATGTAAGGATAAGAAAAAGTACAAAATCAATACTTAATCATTTTGTAAGATATGTGCTACTAGCTTGGTAATATAAAGTGCCTTTTTTGTAATTAAGTGTAAATATTATTTTTATGATTATTAATTAAAATTAATTAAAATTGAATTGTCTATTTAACTATAATATTTGTAACTTTTTTGGTCAAGTTCATTGAAATGTGCGTACTAATACTCGTATTGAAGTGCCTTTTTGTTAAAGTTGCAAAATATTATTATTAAAAATTATTAAATTGATTGTATATTTAAATTTATTGTAAATTTTTTTTGTCAACCAAGCTTCACGGTGAATGTGCGGTGAATTAGGCCCTTACGTATATATAAAGTGTTTTTTGTTAAAAAGTGAAAATATTATATTATTAAGAACCAGGGTATTGGATTGCATCATTTAGAATGATATTTATTAGTAATTTTTTTTGTCCACTTTTAATGGTTTAAGTGTATATGATGGCATTGGTGCAATTGGTAACCATATAAAGTGCTATTTTGTTAAAAAGTGTAATTATTATTATTATTATTAGAAATTATTAAATTTATTGTCATAATTCTTTTTTTTCATTGTTTATTTTTTCAATAAAACAATGAAAATAAAATTTATAAAATTTTGTAAAAATCAACATTTGCAAAATGTTAATAAAATATAACTTAGACTGGTGTTTTTCTTCAAATTAATTTTCTATAAACATTATTAAAATTATTTAAATTTTTAACTATAATTTAAAAAAATTTGGTTTTTTTTTTGGCACAGCCCCCAACAAGAAAAAAAGACGAATAATTTTAATTGACCGTTTTTCCAGAAGATTGACCAGTTTTCCGCTGCATTTATGTTTGAAAATGGAATTTGACAAAAAAAAATTACAATATTTATTTTTATACTTTTATAACTTTTCACTAGTCCAGCAAAGCAAATTAGGGTGGAGAAAAATTTAAATATAGATGTATCTTAAAATTTTTGATTTTTCAATTATTCAATTTAAAAAAAAACAACTCAATTTTAAGAATTCATTTTCCCCCATTTTACCGGTATATATTATATATATATAATATATAATTATATATATATATATAATAATATATATATATATATATATATATATATAGTATAAAAATATATATTATATATAATTATATATAATATATATATATATATATATATAAATATAATTTATTATATATATATATATATTATATCTATTATATATAATAGTAATATATATATATAATATATATATATATAGTATAATAATATATATAATATATGTATCTTTATAGATTAGATTGGTATTTATGAATATTATAATTACCATTAAAAATATTAATTATAAAAATAATAAAAGAGCTTTTTTTTTTTTGCATATTGGTTTAATACCTTTCTATATATATAAGCCGGTTATATTATTATTCTTATTATTTATTATTTATTGTTATATTATTATTATATATACTATTATAATATATATTATATTATATATATATATATATTACTATTTATATATATATATATAATATATATATATATATATATATATAATATTTCTTCTTCATCTACCTTTTTTTTCCTCAAGACTGGTGGTAAGGTGGTACCTGCTCCAAAAAGAAAAGAAAAGCAGTAAAATAATATGACAAAAGTTGAAAAGATAGCCCAGCCTCGCCCCCTCTGTACATTAATTAGTAAGAACTCGTCAAAGTCATAAAATCCACCCTAGAGCTTTCACGGGACCGCGACACCCTCACTAAGGTAAATCGTCAATGTAAGGTTTTATCCTTGGCAGGTGGCCACAACATATCCTCCAAAACACTGCAATTCTCTCCTATTATGCACTTTATTCTCGCCTCTGCACTCACATTTCTCTCATTCAGACACTCGTTTTCTGACTTAATAACACTTTTTCTTCGGTTCCAGCGGGTGGTTCAGCAACAGACTCGCCACTTGATACATCTCGTTAACCACTGACTATCATTCATCCCTTTCCAATGACCAAACCATCTCAAATACTTTCGATTTATCTCTCGTTTGCCTTTCTTCAACACATAATCTTAATACGTTATTCTCTACTTTTAATCAATTCTTTCCCACCTAGCAGCTCCTAATGATTGTCCGTCTGATATAATTATATTATTATATATTATATATATATATTATATATATATATATTATAACTATATATTTATTAATATATTATATTATATAATATATATAACTCCCTTTTTGCTGCTAATATAATTTTTCATCCCCGCCCCACTCTTTGCAGTGAAATGCAAATGTGCCTCGGAAGGTCGTGAAATCGCGTCAACTGGCTTCTATTTTTCGGAGAAATTTGTATGAAATTCGTATGGGTAAATGGAATGTCAGAGGAAATAAATGTGAGGAGAAGGAGAGAGGTGATGGATGATTTAGAAAGGGCAAATTTTATTTGCTCGCTGTGATGAAACAAAGATGAAAGGAAACGTGAAAATGAGAGGTGATTGTGAAATGTGTGTGTGCTGGTGAGGAAAGAATGAGAGGGAGAAAGAAGGAGTTGCAATTTTGATGATGGACTTGTGGTGGTACAGGTAGACTTTGATTGTGTGAGTCCTAGAATTCTAATGGTTAAATTTAAGTTTGAAAGGTAAGGGTATGTGTGGTTTGGTGAGTATGTCATCTGTGGGAAAGTTTGAAAGAGAGAGGTAGATTTTTTGGTGATAACTGAAATGATGTTCTGGAGGGGGTGAGTAGGAGCTTCAGATTGAGTTTTGGGGGACCTGAATGTTGGATAGGTGATCAAAAAAGGTGGTATAACAGGTGTTTTGGGGTGTCGGGAGGAGAAAATGAAATGGTAGGAAGGTGATGATTTCTGTGAGATGAGAGGTACTGTGTGTAAGTAATACTTTTCTTTAACACAAGAGTATCCATATGTATACTAGAGTGTTGGTGTGGTAGAGATGGTATTGAAGTTGAAAAGTATGATTGATTTTGTGTTGGTGAAGAAGGAGATGTTGAAGTTGTGTTGGATGTTTAAATCAGTTAGGGGTTTAAGGAATGGGATTATCGGATCATTATGTGTTCTATGTAAAATTAAGTTAGTGGGGCTTGGATGAGAGGAAGGTGATACGAAGGAAGTAGGTAAATTAAGAGTGAGAAGTTAGTGAGCAAGATAATAAGGATAAGTATGTAAGAGCGTCGCTATAAATGAACGCGTTAATATGAAACATAGTTGATACGAACAAATGTGGGGGCAACTGAAGAAGCATTGTTGTAGTCGCAAGGATATGTGATGTGCTAAAGTAGGAAGTAGAATGTTAACAGTGAATGGTGGAGTGAAGAGGTGATGAAGCAAGCGGTTTAAAGGTAAAAAAGAAGCGTGTTGAATGTATCAAAAGCAAAATGATGAAGACTCAAAAAAGATGCTTTGAATTATATAAGGAGGAAAAAGAGAAATACTAAAGGTGTATAGTAGGAGAAACAAGGAAGGTAAATGAAAGTTTTGGAAGGGAGGATGAATGGTGACTTACAAGGGAAAGAAGCTCTTCTGGAAGGAAGCGTGACAGGTTAAGAAATGAGAATACAGGGAATCTGCTTAAATAATGAATAGGGATGGTGCTTTTTGTATACTGGATGGAGTGGGGTTGAGAGGAGTGTGGAAAGACCAGTTCGGAGAATCTGCACAATATTAATAGTAATGAAAGGTGATAGTGAATATGTGTTGGTTTGATGGTGCAAGAAGGAATAGGTAATTTCTTTGGGATGAGGGGGGGTATGTAGTAAGGGATGGGCCGGGATAATCGGAATATCGGTATCCCAGCCTATCAGGCAATTTTTGACTATCGGTATCGGCCTCGGATAATCGGATAATTTACTTCCTAGTAGGTTTCATCTCGTTGGGGACTATTTCAAAATAATTTGAAATTATATATATATACATAATTATCTATATCTATATATATATATATATTATATATATATATATATTTATAAGTATATATATATTATATATATATATATTATACAATAATATATTATATATTATTAATATATATATATATCGTATATATATATATATATATATATATATAATTATATATATAATATTATATATATATATATATATCTATATAAGTTTGTTGTAGACTTCGAATGTTGGGGCTAATAATTTTATTCATCATTTATGTTTACTGTACTGTACAATACATTTTATCTGAAATTTGGTGGACACGTTCATAATTATATTCATTATAATTAAGCTAAGAAATTGTATAAGAGAAAATAATAAATTGTTATTTCAAACTTTTATTCTGCATTAAGGCTTAAGTTTTTTGTTAATTATTACCAACAACAACTTTAATAAAATACCGAATGCAAAAAATTATCATTTTTTCGGTGTTTGCTGCCAGAGGTACAAAGATGGCCAACATGTAAAAATTTGTGATTTAAATTTTTGCATTCCACTGAAATTCTCACAATTTTTTTGGTAGTACTCTAATTGCGGAATTGGAATTAAATTGCAGAATGATAAAGGCATTCCGCTAACTGCAATTCCGCCATTTTTCAATTATCGCATCGCATTAGCAATTTATTTGGTATCCCAATGCGGAATTGGGGACTTAATTGATGGAACGCCCAGTCTGATATATATATTATACTATTATATATATATATAATTATATATATATATATATAATATATATATATATATATTATATAATATATCTATATATAGATATATATATATATAATAATATATATATATCATTTACAGGGTTCTCACGAGTTATGTGTCGCGGTGTATACCGTACGGGATTGTTTAAGTAGAAAAATGTGTAAAGAATATAAGTTCGATTATTTGATTCATCAAGGAGGATGGGATATGTTCGTTTGTGTTGGGACGCGCAATGAGAAACGCGCCACAACATGCGAATGTTCGCGATGTAGATATAATTTTTTATGGTTCTTGTGAAATGCACTAAAAATGAGTGGGCTCTTTCTTCATAAAAAACAAAAAATTCATTATTTGATATGGTTGTTCGTTTACACGCAATGTACCCATAAACATAGCGTCATCCGTAAGACATCATGTGCCTAGTAAAAGCCGAAAACGTGTCATATTAATTGAATTGGTTAAATTACAATAACGGAATATCATATTAGTTAAAAATATCGATTAAAGCTAACAAAGAATACATTAAAATCTAATGCATACCCTTTTAGATTACACTGATATGTACTATGTAGCCTAATAAATACGGCCATGTGAATGTGTGTACAACCAACTAACAGCTATCTTATGGAGGTTAGTCATAACTCTACAAATTATGCTAAAAAGTGTGTGAAACGTATAATTCAGAGTGTTTTGTTTTAGTCAGAGCATAACTTGTGGAAATACACGTGACAGTATGCAAGGACGAAAGCGTGACTTGTTGGAGGTGTACATTACGCAAAACAGCAGGAATGCTCGCAGAGCTGGTGCAGAATATGGACAACGTTATCGAGCCACGACCGCCGAGTCACATGGCATTCCATAGAGTTTACAGAAGGTTCAAGGTACAGAGTCGATAGTTTCACCCTCATCAATACGGGAGGTCTGCCAAAGTTGGACGTAAGAACTGGATGTGTTCTGCAATATAATCACCATGAAGAATAACAACGTCTCATTACGGCAAGGCAGTTCGTCTTGGAATATCGAAGGAAACATACGACGGATTCGTGTTGCATACAAAATGTATCCATATAGGCAAACATTGTGCATGGTTTGCATCGTGGATACCAAAAAAGGGTGGGCTGGGATCTGGTTGCCATTGATTGCCTTAATGATGTACCGGAGCTTATTGGAAAAATAGCATATGGATGATGAATCTCGCTTTATCATAACGGTATAGTATAATCAGGTGGAATCTTCAACATTAGGGCCGGAAACAAACCCCCCATATAACATTCACTAGCATCACCAGTTCTCATACTCAGTCAACGTTGTTGTGGTATACTCAATAGTAGGATTAATCGGGCCTTAGTTCTTTAGGGAATTTGGCAGGAAGCGTTACATCCTTTTCTGCGACATCCTTGTTGACGCTCATTAGTAGATATATTTACGACCACAAAGAAAAATATAGTTACTAACATGATGGGTGCCCAGCAATAATGCAGCTATGTGACGATCTACTCTGACAGAACTTTCCGGCAAGATGAACGACAGAATCTGGTCCATTTCATGGGCCTGCGCGTCACCCGACTACACACTGGACTTCTTTCTGTGGGGGTATCTCAAAATACCGTGTACGCTGGTTTAATGACCCAGTAACCGCCGCCCGATTGATTCATTCGCCGTCAAATAAGAACGCCTGTAGGTGAATAAACCCGGCGTCACGTCATTCGGCATGCATATGAATCTGGCGCGCAGAGGCTGAGGAATGTATTCGGTGATGAGGCCGTCTTCGAACAACATTTGTAATTACTGTATGTACAAGTGAAACGACCTGACGTTCCTCTCCCTTCTTGCATGCTGTGGATAAAATTCATAGGTGTAAATTGTTATGATGCTATTAACAACGTTATTACAATTACATTATCGGAATTATGAAGCTTCTTGAATACCTATTGTCTTCAAACTTTCAATTCAGCGTTTAAACTATTAGTTGTAAACATTGACGGTTAATGGGTAGCTATTGCGTGGAAAATGAAGAACGGTATCAAAAATGTCGAGAGGAAGAGCACACTTCATTTTTTAAATGTTGCATTTACAGAAGCCATAAACATAATGTCATCCATTCGAATTCCATGTTTGTGGCGCGGTTTCGTTTGCGCGTGCAGACCAACAGTAACATATTCACTCCTCCTTAAATGATTAAAAATGGGCGAACTTATTTTCTTACTCAGTCTCTACTTAAACATACGTAGGAGATACACCGTGTATTACATAAACCTCGTGACACGACTGTAATATTATATATATATTTATGCTATATATATATAATAAATTACTATATATTATATATATATATATATATATATATATATATATGATTAATATATATATTTTATATATTCATATATATATATATATATAATATATATTATATATATTAGTTATATAATTTATATATATTATATTACATATTTATATTTATATATATAACCGGGTAAAGGTACTGAAGCCTTTTCTAAATATTTTCTGAAAAAATTTCCAAGTTCAAAAAATCAATATATTGATATGTATATATATATTAATTATAATATATAATAATAGTATTATATATTGAATATTATAGTACGTATATAATAGTAAGTATATAGACTAATATATACTATGATATATTGATTTTGGAACTTAGAATTTTTTTCAGAAAATATGTGGAGTCCTGAGCTATACCTTTACATATACGTATACTCTATATAACAGATGCCGATATCCGAGGATATCCGTATCGTTTTAACTTACAGCGATATCGGTATCCGGCTAATTCACTATCCGATATCCGAGTAATTAGTAAGGAGGAGGGAGGTAATGGGTAGAGTGAAAAAAGTTGGAGAATGGTAAATCTGCAGGTATAGATGAAATTATGGTGAAATGAATCAAGAAGGAGGCGAGATGGTGATGAATTGGATTGAAAGTTGTGTAATAAACCGTTTATGGAGGGTATAGTTCAAAGGGATTGGAGGAGAGCGATAATAGTACCCTTATAAGGGTAAGGAGATAAAGGGAACTGTAGAATTATAGGGAATATAGTTTAACTGAGTGTTGTAGGAGAAGGTATTATGCTGGTATTTGGTCGAAAGAGTGTGGTGACTGAAGGACGATTGGTGAAACAGTGCGTTTTAGGAGTGGAGAGATGTGTGATCTAAATCTTTCATTGAAACAAATGATTGAGAAAATGAGGGAGAAGAATAAATAAATTGTATTTAGGTTTATGGATTTGCAACAGCGTATGATAGAGTAATAGGAAGCGGTTTGGAGCGTGATGTATGAAAATATGGTGTGGTCGGTAGGCTTTGAATGGAATAAAAGTATGTAAATGACGATAGTGAAGCGTGGTGTAAGATAATGGATTGTCAATCGGTTGATTGGTTTTAGGAATTAATAGCTGGAGTAAGAAGGGTTGTGGGGTTAGTCTCCTTGGTTAGTTCATTGGGTAATGCGATGGGGTTATGAAAGAATGTCGGAGGTTGGGGAGTAGCAGGGAATGGTGTTTACATGGTGGAGAATCGCGATGAGTGGACGGGTGCCTACTATTATAAATGCGGATGATTTTGTTCTCTGCTGGCGATCTGAAGAGAGTTTGAGAGGATTGGGTAAGGGATTTGGCAGGATGTGTAAAAGGAGGGCTTGAAGTAAAGTGGAATAAGAGTAGGTTATGGTTGATTGTAGTGGAAGGACACTCCTCAGTGTGAAGTTATGTTAGAAGTGAGCAGCTGGAACAAGTCCATGAGTTTTAATTTTAGGGTATGCGTTGGATGAGAAGGGAACGGAACGTATGCAGAGTGTAGTAGGAAAGTTGTGAATGGCAGGCAAGGCTGGCTGTGCAGATTAAATTCGTTGGTGAATGCTAAAGGGGACTTAAGTCTGAGTGGTGCTTAGGGCTTACATGAGGGTCATGTTGTTACCTCGTGTTGATTGTATGGCTAGTGAGACCTGATTGTCTGGATACAAAGTATAATTAAGTTCAATGTTTCGAAATGGACCTCTAGGGTGTGACTATGGCTGTGGAGAAGTAATTAATGAAGTGAGGAATGACCTATTAGAGAGTGGTGTGGTGTGAAGCAAGGGGTAAAATGAGAGAATAAAGAAAGTATGTTGAGATGGTTTGGGTCATGTGGAAAGGATGAATGATAGTCGTTGGTTAAGCATGTATATGTGGAGAGTGTGTTGGGAACGGACGCTGGGAGACCGGAGAAAGTGGATTTGAGTCGGTGATACGATGTTGCAGGAGAGATGTGAAGTTTGGTCAGAGGCAGTGAGTAAGGGGTGCATGATAGGCAGAGATGGCGGGTTTTGTATGGGGCATGGCTGTGTTGCCCACCTGGGCTCAGGAATGAACCTTATGACGATTTACCAATCAGTGAGGGTCCGTCGAGTCCATGAAGCCTAGGTGGATTTGTCTGTCTGTACTGACGATTTCTCACTAATTAATGGTTACAGAGGGGGAGGTAGGCTGGATTTCTTTCGACATTTTCATATTTCCTACTGACTTTCTTTCTCCGGTGCTTGTAGCGCCACGCTTATCCAGTCTTGGGAAAAGAGGTAGCTAAAGAAAAGACCAAGAAAGAAAGAAAGAAGATAAGAAAGAAAGAAAGTAATATATTAATATAATATATTATATTATATATATTATAATATAATATATATATATATAATATATATAATAATATATAATATATATATGCTAGATTGTGTAGGTAGAGATGGTATCGAAAGGAAGATGGAAATTAAGAATGAACCCTTGATTTTTTGTGTTGGCTGAGAAGGACAATGTTGAAGTATTTGCTGGTGTTAAACCAGTGAGCAGGATTAGGATGGGATATGCGTCTTGTTTGTACTATTTGTAAAATTAAGTTAGTAGGGCTTGCTGGAAAGGAAGGGATATGGAAGGAAGTGAGGTAGGATTAAGAGTGGAAAGTTAAGTGAAAGAAGTAATAAGGATTAGTACTAGGAAGCGCTCGCAAGGTAAATAGTTTTTGAACTTGAACAAGTTGAAAACTGAACAAATCGGAAGCAAATGAAGGAGCAATTGTTAGTAGTGAAAGGAACAATGTGGATGTGCTGAAGTAGGAAGTAGGAATTAACAGTGAGTGATGTAATGAAGAGCTGATGCAAGCGGTAAAAGTAACAAAGAAGCGAGGTTGAATGTACTAAAGCTAAGTGATGAAGTTTAAAAGAAAGATGTTTGAATTATATATAGAGTTCTTCAATGCAAAACAAAGTAAGACCGTTGCTATCTGTGCCCTAGTAACTATGCGAAGAAGAGAAAGTCTTCATATGCAGACTGTCTCGATAATCGATTCTTCTGCAACATTATAGAACAATCAATGGCTTCCATAGATACTGCAGATAACTATCGTATGGCTCTCTATTGTTTAAATTCGAAAATTATGTTTGTTATTAAATTTGGCCAAAAGCTAATTTTGATATTTTTCTCTCCCTCAAATGAACTTATTTTTGTTAAACTATCAATTTTATATAATATTTTAAGGGTATGAATAGAACTTGATTAATTTTGGTTGCTCCAATTCATTTATAATAAGATAATATTAATTTTCTTTGGATTAAAATTCTATAAATGTTTATGCAACCATAATAAATAAATTATTAATATTATATATAAATATATAATATATATATATATATATATATATATATATATATATATATTATTATAAATATATATATATATATATATATATATATATAATATATTATATAATATATAATATAATAAAACAAAATATATATATTAATATTGTGTCATACATTATTGAATTGTAGTTATACCGTGTTTTTCAGTTGGATTAAGAGGTTTTATGTTTGCAGTTTCTTTTAAGTAGTCAGAACGAGTGGTTGATTTCGAAAGAATAGACATGTGTATAGTTTTTCAAAATATTCATTTGAATTAGTTTAATAAGTCATTTATTTTAAAACAAGCGGAATACTATGTATAAAATATGGTAGGCCAACATAAAATTTTGTTTTCAAATTTTGAAAAGTATTTTATTAATCTATTTCCTATCCTTTTTTCTCTGCTAGAAAGTCATTAATTTCCAAAATATTTTCTTTTGATATTCAACCGTGAATATATATAGGCTTTAACCACATTTTTAGCATTATCCGTGTACTATACAAAAGCCAATATCGTTTTCCTTTTTTTTTTTTTTTAAATTTAAAAAAAGGTATTTCAAATTGTATTTTTCATTCATGCAGGAATACACAGAATCGGATTCGAGGCTTAGAATCTGAATCCGGCACATTCGAATCCAAATCCGCGTGTGGGAAATGTTCGAATCCGAATCCAGCACTTTCGAATCCGAATCCGGATTCGCCCATCACTGATATATAGTCATAAAAAGATCGGAAATATACAGTGAATAGAATAATACCATGACCTAACTAATTTTGTTCACTAAGATCACTAAGAAGACTGCAAATTATTATCAGCAATTAAGAGGAAATCAAATGTTGAAAGCCTACAGGTAAGTAAAAATACAAATGTTAGCAATGAATAAGAAAAAAGGTATAAGAAATAACTAACCTTGAAACACTATATTTCTCATGAAAACCATTCCTTAATTTAGGGTTTAAAATGAAATAAATCTATAATACTTTTAAAGAGCCATATGAAATGAATTGATAATAGAAATTCAGTTTGTGATTTGCTTAGGATGAAACCAAAGATGTTTTTAGTAAAAAAAGAAAAGTTTTTTAATATTGTAAAGAAAGATGAAGGAACATGAAAACGTTTTTAGAAAATTTAGTAAATATGTGCAAGAAATGCAAAACAATGATGTGGAACCAGAGGCTGAAGCCTCAGAGCCAGAGCAAAAGAAGAAATTTTTTGGGTGGAGCTGGAGCAAATATTTAAAAGAATTTTTTTTTTTGCTTTTTAAAATACAAAATGTGGAGGTGGAGCCGAAGATGAACTTGTGTAATTTTAAAATGATGGAGCCAGAACTGGAGCCAAGCAATTTTAAAATGGTAGAGTTGAGGTTAGAGTCAGGCATTTTAAACAATGGAGAAAGTTTGAGTTAGCAAAAAAATAGTCCCTTCTAGATATAAACTGATTGCAATATTTCTCTACAGTGCAGGAACTAACAAAATTCTGCCATAAAAATACATCATAGATATCAGCTAGCAAGAAAGATTTAAGAAATAAGAAAAAAAAAATGAATGAATTTCACACCATCTTTTAAAGTGCCTACCTTAACTTTAATCCTTTATTTGTTCTTGTTTTCTCTAAACTGTAAATTTTTGCAGTTTCTACAACATCTATGATTTCAGCAACCTGTAAAAATAGAACTAATTTGGAAAGTGATCAAAATATTACAAGTAATTCAAGTATATATATATATATATATATCATAAATATAATATATTCCTATAATAATATAATCAATATATTATTTTAATATAATGTATATGAATATAATCTTTAATAAAAAATATAAGAAACTTCCTTCCAAGATACCGTACCAGGCAGGATAGAGGAATTTAAAGAAAATATAGAGTCCAGTCATATTTTTGATAACAATATAAGTTATAAGAATATATATTTCACCAACATTACCCATCACTATCTCATAGATAATGTGAAGGAAGCCTATCATCCATAGTGTTCTAAAACTGGTACATAATTAAACTTATATATAAAGAATGGTATTATTTACGTCTCGTCAACACTACTAAGGCATCTTACGTAATATTAGTAATATACTATTATACAAAGAAAAGATGAATATATATTTAATTAAATATATATATATAGCGTTATATATACGTAATATAATATATATATTATTGATATTATATATAATATATATATAATATAATCATATATATATATAATAGTAAGTATATATAATAATATATATTAATATTATTATTACTTATATATACATATATATATATATATAAGTAATATATATATAAGTATATATATAATAACTATATATTTATAATTACTAATATCAATAAATAGTAAAATAAATTGATGTAACTCACCTTCAACATCTATACTTTTGCATATGGTTTAACAGACAATATACTGATCTCGGTCTATCACAGCAATACGTAATAAGAGCAATTTATCAATCAGCGCTACATCGCCCAGTCCAACAATCAGAGTCGCGAGTGAACGCTCCGTTTCAGTCACATACACTCGCGGAACAGCGAGGAGAGTTGTCATAGAATAAACAAAGGTAGTAGACATGACGACACGACTGAAAGTCGCTAAAGGTATAAGGCTCTCGCCCTCTCACTGTTATATGTATCACTTTGCATGATAAGACCAGCATCAATTTTTGCGCGAGTTCTAGCAATATATATTCTAACCACATATCTCTCAACGTATGCATAAACTCGCCTCGAGAAACCGAGAAAATCAATTCTAACTAACTGGTTCTCGTCAATTGATGAGCTCATCTCTAGGGTACAAACCTACATACTATATCATACTCACCCTATCCACAAAAATATACAGACAATAAACACTAATGTTACGCTATCTTTCTTCTCGAGCCTAATCATATATCAAAATCACGATTCTGCTCTTCCAGAGAATTAGTCTCTTTAGAGACTCATATTATCCACCTTTATTCTTTCCCCTGCCAACTCACATTTCTACAATAAAAGGTCACTAACAGCATACACTCAGCACTATAATATATTATTCCACTTAACTATCAAATTGACTATCATACCATTACTTTTAACAACATATGGTACACCAAAACTAGTGATGCAAAAGAGATAAGTCTAATTCCACATAACGTGCAGAAGTGACCACATGAGAAGCATAACCGAGCCAGACCTTCATAATTACAAATATAATGCATTCACATCAGCATCAGGCTGACTTGAGCGGAGCTTAGATGTTACGGAAAGCGAAAATAGCCATATATAGCATTCTGAGTACTCACGATAACCGTAATACCTCTAGTCAGGTATCTCAACACTTAAAGACCAACATTTTCGAAACTCAGACTTTCATAACCATGAGAAATACTATAATCTGGACGTTTACAAAATAAGTATAAGAGTAATAAATACGAGAGGTCTAATGAAAGATACACCTAAGTTCGATTAACTAGTGCGATAACATAAAAATGTACCAAAATGCAAGTCACTATAAACATAAGTGTCAACTTACTTAGAACCTCCATTTAAAGAAGAAGTAAGCATTTATATATATAGCTATAACACGCAAATTACTCTAAAAACAATAAATTCCACTTCCCTTTGAATGCTAAGGTAACTCTGTGTGCAGTGAAACAACTTCAATCCGAACAATCGAGACTTAATATAGCTTCTCAGCCACCTCGATTTATAAAGAGGATACAGAGACTAACGAAAATTACATTCACAAGAACAACACCTTTTCAGCAAGAAATAATCAAACATATATACAGATTCACTGGAAAGAGCAAGTTTTCATAAACAGTCCAGTAGTCGATAGAAAGAAACACACGCAAATTACCATCTGCTATTTCTATACAATTAATTTTGAAAAACTGTTACCAAGCAAATAAAACCAAAAACGGCACCCCAGATTACATAGAGCAAGTGTATGTCCGATCAGTGGACCTCGAATCTCAAATTGGTGACTTCTCAACTGCTGAGCGCTAAACTATTGCAAGGAAAGTACGTGCCGTGTCTCGTTACTCAACTAATGTACCAAAGGGAGTAGAGTATTTAGCGAACCAGTGTCATAAGCGATAATCGTAAAATATATGTACAAGACCCAGAAGAAAGAAGACCAAAGAGCTCTCACAGCAGATAAAATTGAATGATTATAAACCAGAGTAAACATACACGCTAAAATGTTAATTTCTCAATAGGTCAGATCAAACGTAAAGGAAAACTATTTATATCATGTAAAAAAAATCACATTGTCAGTCCAACAGAGTTCTAGAGAAAGACATGGGAACAAAGGAGGTATTGCAAATAGATAAGAGCCAATTAAAGTATATGCGAGAAGTCAAAGCATTACAACGCACTCATAAACAACAGGCGACACTAACTCTTAAAATACAATTATATAACCCTATAGGAGTTAGGGTGGTAATAAATATAATATTAATATTTACTGAGGTTTACCTGGCATATAAATAACAGTATGGGTGTAAGTCTCTTACGCGAATTTTGCATAATACAGACATATTTTCCAGTTTTTAGCATATTGTGTAGGTAATACCAACTACATATAAAACAATTGTTTGGAGTCAGTTTACATGATAATAATACAATAGGCAGAAAAACACTTATTAATCTATTTGATGAGGGTTCATTCACTATACTCTTTATTCACAAATAGAATACAAACATATTTAGAGTAACTGTTCAAAATAGGTCTCTTCACAATATTTCATCATAGACTATACTTAAGCTAAATTATAATCCACAGAAGAATAATCCATAAGACTTCTTTAATTTCATGCACGTCATAATATGCATTCAGGTAAAGAGAAGCACGTAAAGAGAGTTGAGTAGCGCTCTGAAGCTGAAACCATCAATAACCCACGTACACTCAAAGTATTGCAATTTCGAGAGTATAGCAGTACCCTAAACTGTTAACATCTAAAATATCCGGGTGGCGAGTTCGATAACAGTACGTTAAGAACAATACTCGTGGGTAGAGACGTTCAAGCTGTCAGACGCTGATCATATAAGCTTGAATGCTCAAATAGAGTATGACAAATAATCAGGTGGTATACGAGGTGGCTGAGCTGAGAGTTTATCACCAGGAACCATTGCGCCATAGCTCGGTCCATAGTTGGGTAGACCGATTAAGGATCATGTTTAAGAGTGAGAGTTCTTGGTTACAGATGTGTGTGTTGCTTGGGGGTTGAGTATAGGAGTCCTGTGTGTGGCATGTGTGTGTGTTGTGTGTGTGTGTCTGTGTTGTGTTGCTGTAAGTGCACGCTGATCCTTAAGGTAGCCGGACATGTTCCCATTAAAACGCGGATCAAAGTTGCCCTAAGCATATGCTTGGGCAATTTGCAGAGTAGTGCTTGTTGATAGCTGCACTGAGGTGTGATGTGTGGTGCTGTGGTTCAGAATAAATTGCAGTCTATGTAAAAATGACTACCGATGAAAACATAGGGAGAAAATAAGACTAGACCACAACGGAGCCAAGCACCTAAAATATGTACATCCTAAATATATAGCAACACACAGCCCAAACGTATAAGAACACACTCAATTGCATCTCTGTAATAATAACCTTGATGGAGGTAGACGACATCACCCATATAGGCTATAGCGCGAGCGTTCAGGTTAGCATAACAGGCTATTAGAAAGAGAGTGGCACTTCCAGTACTGAGCTCAGTAGATTGATAGATCACTCAACTTTGGCACTTATGCACTTCACTGCTCAACTACACTGGATCATGCCGAGTATAACGTAGTCATTAATGAGTCGGCAAATACAAACGGCAAGTAGAGCAATTACATCAGTGTGCAATTTTAATAATATGATACAAGCACTGAGAGAACTCAAGCGTGAGAGTTATCATTAAATTCAATGTGGTAGCATGCTCTTGCATCAAGGGGTATATCGTAAAATGAAAATATAAGTTGTTTCTTATAATCGCGCTAGGCAATACTGTTACGCTACCATGATATTAAATGCTGGTAGAGAACACACGAATACGTAAGAGACAACTTCATGTGCTACGTAAACTTATAAATTAAGAGGATAAGATTAAGTGAATACCAGCAATTAACAAAGTATTACTCTTACTTACAACGTCCAGCGGAAGGTCTATGTCTTTAATTATAAAACCGAGTTCGTTCTTCTTACGTCGTTACAGGCCTTTAACTGTGTACCATTTTCCTCATGAGAGTGGCTTAACAATTAGGCCTCAAAACATTGAAAATGGGATGTAAATAAATATTACTTATAAAATGGGGGATTATTATATATTAATATACTGTATAGAAGGGTTACACGGTAAGTGAATTCATAAACTTCTAACTAAGTCTTAAAATAGCTATTATAAAATTAAATTTTTCAAGTAGACTGATGCTATATAAGCGACACTTGTATTAAAAGTGAACTAAAACGGCAAGGTTCCGTATTTTATAAACTAAAAATAAAAAACCTTCTAATAATGCTAATAGATCTTTTTCTTTCCCTATGAACTCTGATGACATTTAGGCGTATATAATAATGAGCATCGTCACAATAATTCTATATATATATATTTTGTTAAAGATATCTCTGCATTTATTCTTTCATAAGAACCACACTACGGGGCACCTGTGGAGAGGAATTTATTGTAAATCCATCCATAAACACCGCTCCGAATTAATAGGATAATTTAGCTACAAAATTTACCTCTTTAAACGATAATAAAAAAGATGCAATTGAACTGACCATGTCAAAGGTTTGTAGATGAAATTATACCTATATAATGATATATAATATAAAGACTATACATCAAAAAAGGTAATTTAAAATAAAAATATAAATACATTATAAAAGTTATAGTCTATAAATAATGAATTTCAATGATACTATGAATATTTTATTCTATCAGAATATATTTACGAAAGTTTGGTTAAAACAGATCAGTTTATGCATTTTTAACACAATAAGTATAATTGTTAATTCATAATCTGATTTTCTCCCATTTGAGATATTACCAAAACTGAGTAGCATAAATAATTCTAAAATAGTATACTTCGAGATCTAGTCCAGAATGTCGTTATTTCTCTAATATCTTTCACATCAGGTCATGCCAAAGCATAATATAAATATCGATTGTTATGTGGGTGTAGGTTGAGGTAAATATTTAATAACCATGAGAAAGGATAGTAATTGATTGATGAAAGAAGGAGAAAGAATAAAGATAATAAGCAGCTAAAATTAACAGATAAATGTGGAAACTTTTCACTCAATATTTCCTTCTCCTTAATCCAACCACATATACAAGTATAATAATCCTAAATAAAACACAAATCAACTTCTCATAATATCTAGTCACCAATCGTTTTTTCTCAGTAAATCAGCTCTACAAATATATCGCTCATGGATTTATGATAGAAATAATGTAACAGAGAGAAGATCATAGATGTTTATATATATATATATAAACAGTGAAGAATAAAAGATTGAAGATAGACATATGACTTAAAGTATATTTAAAGTTAGTATAAATCCCGAAAGACACCAAAACAATTATTGCAATAATACTTTAATTATATGTTCCCGTTGTGCAGTATTGGACCAATTAACAGTATCGTATTAGTTTATATTAATAAAAATTAAAATAATAATATTTTGTTAAGATAATATTATTATAAATAAATATAATGAAAAATTTCGTAATGTAATGACGTATGATCATACACAGCCCCCATGTGAAAAAGATTAGGGATTTATTAATGAAATGTATGGGCGATATCAAACGAAGCAATGCCAGCCAATCAACACCCAGCTCGACACAGCAACATTGCCGATCAGATTCCTGTTGAGTAAGAAAATGCCTGCATTTAGCTAAAACACGTATAGGAAGTAAAGAGAGGTATTGTTGTGTTTATTTGTAAGAGGTAAGGGAGCAATAGATAGAGGAGGACCTGTCAGCGACTATACCGGCCGCAAACGGACCAACCCGCAACTTCGGAAAGATCTGCCAATATCGCAATGGGTCGCCCCACCTCAGCTTCAATTTCACGGAAATACCAATTTCCCGCACTCACCTATTAAAAGTTTACAATCTCATTTACATCTCGCGTTAGGGTTAGCAACGTAGTATTACTATATATCAATGATATCTTATCAAACTAGCAGCATAGAACATTATTGATATGTAAATTAACTATAAATATTATATATATATAATATAATAGCCATTATATATAATATATATCGTTAAAAGCATGTCTTATTGTTATTAACTAGGCAATAGTATAAGAACACATTTGATAAATATAGTATGGTTCTCGGAGAATCACGTAAATATTGTACACGTCTTCACAACGCAGGATGTCTTTATTACGTTAAGAGACACTTATACAACCATCTATTACAATACCCTTATTCTCGGTGTTTCAAGTATCACACATAAAATAATTACCGAACGAGTACGAGAAACGTCACGACAATCCTTACTTTGCCAGTTCGAGTACTCATACAGCCGTTGTCCTTCATCTCATTCTAAATATTTGTGGTTTCCATAAGCAAATAGCGAACTCGCCTAGCTAAACAAACTGAGAGACGTGAATATGTTGTTACATGAGAAAAACCCGCAGCATCGAGTGAGCATTGGTGACGATTACCTTCGGTTTCGAAATATATACAATCTCAAACCAATGAATGTCTACACTGGTAACGCCTTTAATGTCATTGTAATATATGGAAAGAGAATACACAACCAAGAAAATATTAAAGCTAAAGGCGACGTTAATATGAATTTCGCCAGTTTTTAACGACAGAATAACGAATTAAGAATTCATCTCTAAAAAAAAAGAGTGAAAAAATAAAAAAAATAATAAAAAAAATAAAAAAGTTATTATAAGTATAGTTAAAATTACCCAGTTTACCCAGAAAGGTCAATGACCCCCAAAAAGTTCAGGAAACAGGTAGAATTGGGCCCATATAAAAGTATCATAGAGTTCAGATAGTAAAAATATACAGATTATGTGATTAACAACAATGAATAACCAGCGGATAGCATAGAGCTCAATCAATAAGGGCGGAAATCTGAACCGCGTGATCCACAAATGACTCCCCACTTACTGATATAAATAATGAATATATAGCACAGTTATAAATAGCAATAGTAAGTATAGATAGTTCAGGTATATTCAAAATCGCGCATCACAAAGCAGAGGATAAATTTCTATATATTGATTCAAACCGATACATCATATAAAGAACATTTCCGTTCTCTTGCAGATGCTCTAATATAAAAACAATTGACATTCATGAACTGCATTCATCTAGATTTTCTCAAACACCACGTCAGAATGATAACTAAATCGTGCGTCAATTTACACACCATAATAGAATCTAAGTGTCCTACATAACATGAACCAACGTGAATTAAATTGTCTACAACGAAACATAACTATGAATTTTTTCTCTCATATAAAACGTATACAAAGTAAAGTCTTACTTTTATCATTGTTCTCTAACACTATAATCACATTCCTTATATGTCATACTGTAACACACAATTGGCAAATTGATGATTCATAAACCATCTTATTCAGACCATAATGTCACTAATAGTAATCATTATAAACTACAGTGTAACGCAACTAAACTTCATCATAAGCTAAACCCTAGTTAGTCACCACTAAAGTAAACTAATAAAAAAGTCCCCCCCCCATTTATAAATAATACAAATAAATTTTTTTACACCGAAGGATTATAATTTAAGCAAAGTCACCCTACTTCAATATACCATTCAGAAATATAATACATATACCTATCCACCTACATATCATCAATTCCTTTTCATTATTGCACACTATATATAATATAACTAATAATTATTATTAAAATCACTCAGATGCTGAATTGCCAGATGCTGACTCCATTACTACAAATAACTTTACATCAACGAACTCTTGTCCAGTCCACCTAAAAATTACTCTTTTATCTACATTCACTGTTCATACCCTAATTTTACACACCTACTGTCTCCCCACTACTCCCACTCATAATCTCCAATCCAAAACAAATTCCTTCAGATTCAACCACACAAGACCAAATCATCCGCAAAACAATAAGCAAGGCACCCCCTCCACTCTCTTACATTCTAACACCATCCCCTGTCATTCCTCCCTCTATTTCTTTCTACCATGCATCCATTACAAATTAATAATAATACAATGATGAAACAAAATAAACATATATTATCCACTCCCAACCCTACTCTAGCCATCATATAACTCCTCATTTAATATATTAACCAATCAAACTTCAACTCCGTATTAATCTAAATGTACTATATCTTATCACAATCAGTCATATCATCTTGTAATTTCGCATTCAAAGCATCCCAACCACTATACACCATGCCATAGTAGCGTCCTTATTAAATATCCCAGTCCATATCGCCTGTATTAATAATGTCAAAAGTCCATTAAAAAACCCTATATACCAATCGTCATAGTATATAATTACTATCATCTTCTCTGCTAATATCTTGCAAGTAAGTAAAAAAGCCCTCATTCCTTGTTCATGTAGACAACAATCTTTGACTACTCAACATCGAACTCCTCCATTAGCAAACACTATATATATTTTCAAGTTATTTAACATTTCATAATCTTGATGAAGAATAACAGTACATTACTCATTAAATCGAACAAAATTAATTAATTAAGATTGATCAATTATGTATATAATTTGAAAAAATAACTGATCGCTATAAGGCATAATAATATATTAGTCTTTAGTCATGCATTAAGGACAATAAAAGAATGATTTTAGATTAAATAATATCTGATTACATTGAGAAATAGTCAACTATTAAATATATTATTTGGGTAATATTCCACATTTTTTAATAAGTAGTCCTCATAGATGCCTCCTGTTAAAAAATTTTCAAAACCATTTATATTAGTATCTTAATAGATTAATATATTTTAAAAAGTAATTATATATATATAATTTAAGTAACATAATAAATTATCGGTAATGTATATTGATGACCATTTAAGTACTGATCATATAAAACTTTGTTATCTTATACAATTATGAATATTTCCTCTCTGACACTTAATAATCTGCAAATGTTAATAGTGGTAATCTATAATAAATTTGCTTCGGTTGAATTGGAGTAATCAATTAGCAACTAATAAAATCCCTTAATATATTAATATTAAATCATATCACTTTATAAATTTCCATGATTTCATTGAAAAAATTAATAACAAAAATCTCATCACTAATAAAAGTTTGTAGTTAGTTGTGTTCAATTTATGTTCACTAATAGCTGTTACCGCATGACAAAACGTTTGGACTGGTCTCCTAATAAATTACTACATATCCTGTATTAATCTATGCAGATATGAAAATCAATCTATTTAATCAATTTTCATTTGCGAAATACGAGGTAAAATATATAATTGATGATTAATGTTGTGGAAATACCAATCAATACTTCTTAGTTAATATATAAAAGCTTTTATAAACTAAAAAGTTTGGTCTATCTAGATATGGGTTATAACCCCTACCTCTTCATACCATATAAATTACGCAATATTTAGTCATAGGAGCTAATTTGAATGACAATATAATATTCATATATATTGTGATGAGATTAGGTAAACCCGAGAAACAAATAAATGAGTGCGTATAATTGAGGTTGATTAATAAGTAATTAATGCCATGCCTTTCCAAATATATATATTTAGACCTACAACAATTGGTTACTCTAATAATATTATACTCAATAGCTAATAAATATTATATACCATCACTACACATATTTAACACGGGAGATGGTCTGTTATCTACGGTATAAAAATGTCATTTTACCTGGAATTAATAATGACATCGATAGATATTAAATGACAACCTCTTCACCTCATGTTTTTAACGCTCAGTAAGATAATCGAAAACCAATGTTTTCCGAGCTCTTATATCATGGTACTTATAATACTTACATAACACACTCTCTAATATGACAAAATATGGTATTTTCACTAGTCAATTTCCTATAATAAAGTACAATGAAGAATATGTAGGCCACTATATTATTATTACTGATATAATAACGAAATAATTGATATATTATATATTAATGAACATGATTAGATCTAATTGTATTAGACCTCACGAAATTAATAAGCTATAATAATATATAATCATAATATACTAAGGCTTTTAAATGTCTAATAAAGAATAATCAATATTATATAACGCCAGTTATGTGAAACACCATTCAAAATAAAACTTATAGAAAGGTTAGGAAAATAATAGGTTATATATTAATAATATCTCCCTCTCATATCAAACCGAATTGAATATATATAGAAAATTTTTATCAAATTCAAGTATCATAAGTATACAGGCCTGTTTCCAAACATATCCTAATGTGAAACTGATGAGTTTCATTAAATAAGACAGTTAATATTAATCCAACCTGGATAACTGAGCCGAGGTGTGGATAGACTATTCAACTCTGCTTGTAGTACCTAGCATATAATTAGATCCTAAATCATAGTGATCTAAAATAAATGAGACTTCAGGTAAAAATAATTTATAATTTATCACAAGGTTTTAAAGCAAAAATGTTGATAAAAAGAGACTTAAAAATTGAATCAATTTATAAAAAAACACCATATTAAACTAACAAACAAATAAAATGTATACATGGAAATAAAAATTTTGAGAAACACTGATAAATAATTTTATATATAATGATAGAAAATATACCTTATTAAAAGAGCTTCTAATATGTGAACAAATACAGTTCAGGATAATGGTTTGGTCGATACCATTACTAAAAATTGCACCCGCAGATTGCATACTTCACATGAGCAGTTAAAAGAAATAAAATATTGATATTGTTAATTATTATTATTCTGCGATATGTCTTCTGAATATATAAAGACGCCTGTAGTTATACAAAGTAGTGGTAAGTGGAATTGGGAGCAGTAAAATGGTATATGACTTTTACGTAATATTTAACTCTAAGCCTTCGATTTTTCAAATAATCTTTGCTATCAATTGTTTTATATGTGTTAAATACAGGAAAAAGAGTTATTGTTTAAAATACATCTAATATATTTCACGCATATAGATAGTATGCAATATTATTATATGTTATTGAGAAAGATGGACAATAAGGATTTCACGAATACCTACTATATGATCTTTCCGTGATCGGAATGGCTGGTACTCCATTTAGTCACTAATTATATTACTATTTATAATTTCTAATGATAATATATGCTTTGTGATTTGGGTACATTGACTAATCAATATTTATATTTTTTATTATTATTTGGGGAGGAGTGGGAGACTTTTAACCTTAAACCAGCTGCAGTCGTCGCATAGAAATTTTTTGCTATTTAAAGTACCGCTCTCAGCAAACCCTAAATATATCGTAAAAATGCTCGTAATAGAATATATTTACTTATGTATACAAATTAAAAATTTTTTCATACACATTACTCGTTTCCGTTATTTTCAACACCATGACATTGTGATGAAAAGTAGAGGTGGAGTTAGACAGACTTGCGAGGTCGGGAAAAAGTGAATGTAGTGACAGAATGATGACACAATGAAAAAGAACCCACCTTATCCGCCCTTCGATTTTAATCTATTCTAATAGGCAATAGAGTTTAACCACTCAATTGAAATTTTGTAACATCATTAAATAATAAAAAATATTTTTCGAATGACTTGATTTAAAACATATTGAGTTATCGGTTTTAATCGTCATTATCAAAATCCCATGCTAGACGCTTCAACTATATAGTTACCTGCATATAACGGTATATCCTCAACTTATAGAAAGATATATTAATATCGTCAGTTGTAGGTAGTTCTATCCCCTCGAACTATCCAATGGCCACAACCATACCACATACTATATCACTAAAACTAATTATACCTAGCCATTAACTTACCTAGTATATGCACCCTTTATTCTCTACGCTCTTAGCTAAAAAACTCACATTATCACTTCCTCCAACAGTCACTTTACTGTACTCAATCCACTTTTGATCATCGGTCTCTACCTGCCATAGTACCCATCCCAATCACATACTCATCAATATACATTATCACGATCGTTTAAATAACCAGGCCGATATCTGAATGATCAAATCATATAACACTTTCCACATGATCTCAATAAATGAACCAATGCTACGAGCGTATGTAAACATTTTATATTTTTTCATCTTATATTCACATTAAAGTCTTATTTAGCAAGATACGTTCATCATCACAAGTAACACGAGATTCCTGTTCGACGGAACCGAAAAGTTTTCAAGTCCGACGGGGGCACCCTACATAATATATAGTAATAATATATTATACTATATATATATTAAGATATATAATATAATATTAATAGTATATAGCCCCTAAATTGATCCTACTTTCCACAAAGTAAATCTATACCTATATATATTACAGTTACTAAACATTAGTCTAACACACTCATTATAATATATACATTGAACACAGGTATCCAACATACATAATATATACTACTTACAACTAGTATATATAAACCTACTAATAATCGTAACATACTCAAAACTAGACTAGTCCCTTACATCTACTGAATGATATTAAAGCATACTAAGCACCTCCTGCTCATATTACACGAACTTTACCTACTTACACAATTTATTGCATTCATCCGTATACTCTTTTCACAACCTTATTCTTATTATAAATCCTAAAGTATACCGTATAAAATACTTCCAGAGCCTTGTTTCACATCTGAACACATATCACTGCACATAAGACATGATACTCTCCTACACACGCCTTTTTCACGTAGGACGTAGTCCACTCACCACAACAAAACCAATCTACCTTTTCACTTGAGTCCCTCAAAACCCCATGACGCTTCCTTAATACCCCCTGCCTTATCTGCAAATCCCTACTCATCGAAACCTTAAATACCCGCGTACCAATCTTTCTCTCTATATTCAAGACGAACTCTTGGTAGACTCGTTTTCACACAAAATCTCAACACAAACAAATCACTCACTTGCTAACCCGCCAAGTAACAATAGGTATTAATGGCTATTCATCCCCTACGTACTACTCCTCTTACCATGTATCTTCCAATCATTATTAACACCTAATAACTTCCCTGCCACTTTCTCTTTCCTCTCCAGACCTCTTAAGTAGTTTATTTGCACATTAACGCTGCCATACCATATACAAACTCTGAATAACAACAGAGACAAATATACACAGGAAATAGACGATATCACTCTGCTATGTAACATCTAAAAATATATTCACTTTTCGATATATCACACCTCCCTGGGGTCAAAATATGATACCCACACTAATAATGTCCTTTACACCATGCTTCACTATTTCTCACACCCTATCATACTTTTGAAGATTCCATGTCCCATTTTTAGAGGCACCCAACAATTAATCCTTATCCACATAGAACCTTTAGACACTACATACTTGACCTTACCTTTGTGAGTAGCTGCACTATTATTCTCTCGCGAGTCACAACAACTCCTTGTTGCTACAATCCACTCATGAGAACCTTACATTATTTTGGCCCACAATTGATGTCTTTCTATTTTCTCTAATTTTCTCTCCAGCAGTCATACTCGCTATTAAATTGTAGAACGATTTGCACTCCACCCCAAATATTTTTTCGGCAACCCACATGTCATCTTATCCAGGCCCCACGAGAGAGACGGCCCCTCCACATCAGCGCAACGTCAAGCAACCGCGTTCGATAACTTATACTCAATGCGCCCACCGATTTTTTGACTAAACAGACACCCCCCATCATTATCTTTCCCTCACAACAACTCCATAAACTAAATCCCCTATAATTTCTACAGCAGTTCCCTTTATTCCCTTACCCTTATAACTTATTTTTCGCAAATGGGTCAATTTTTTGCCCAACGGTAAATTTTTTAGCAGTATTTTATTACTTAGGGGGCCTACTCTCTCCTATTTCTCTTCTACTACTAACCTTGTCTCTTCTCATGTAAACCCTCTCCATTATGTATCAACAATCTGTAACAAAACTCCTCAAGGAAATTGCAGACTCATCATTCTTTGTCTCTGCCCCCAAGTGGTCTTTGATCTAGGCGATCACACCTATATTTTTGGTCTACTGCGTTCTATTTTTCGGCTCGCCAGATTACCTATTTTTGTTCTTACTCTTAATCTTCTTCCACCCTCGTAAATCTTCAGGTTCACCACGTAATCTTCCTTTATGACTAAACATCTTTGTTCCTATCTCCATGGTCAATTTTTTGCGACCTCACGCTAAAATATGCGTCATACCTCTCTCTTGGCACCACGGATCTCATATTAGGCCCACCGGCACGAGCAACCGACCTACGGCTCCTTTGCGCCCATCTTCCTTGGTGTCATTTACGCGGTCATGCTGAACCGCACTCGGTTTGGCTATGACCTGCGTGCCTCGGGGGCGAATCAGTCCAGCCACCCAGGCGAGCGCCAGATTCTTCTTAATGCGCTCAGCACTCCTCTCTATCATGAATGTCCTTACACTTGTTTGACATATTCAGATTATACAAAAAGCACCTTAAGGCCCAATCATTCATGCAAAATTATCTCCAACTAATGGGAACTATTGTGGGCGTTCCTGGATACTCCTTTACGCGTGGATTCCTCATCGTGAATCGGCCTTGTTTTGACTATGCTCTTTACTTGTATTACCTACAGAAGATGAATCTCTCGAAATTACCCATATGCGCCTATAGTTCCATGGCTCCAATTTGTGCGACCTCATCAGAACCAAATTTTCTTCAGCCCTGTCCCCGTTATATTCCTCTCCTTAAATTTCTAGCAGCTGAATCGGGTCATGTGAATCCTTTTAAGTATCTTGATATTTGATATCTACACTTACATATAATATCACACAAAACACTACATCTCAACATATACACGAGCAACAAACCTTCAATTACATCTGGCTTTTGAGTAACAACATATCACACAACAACCCCACCACTATACAAGAACATCACCTTTATTATAGAACATTCTTCTTCAAACACAGCCCATTAGCATCAGCACTATTCACCTTACATTACACTATATATCACATTACACACTACAAAACGTCACAAACCGAATTTCCTTGCGTCTTACCTCTACGTGACATTATGTCAGACCAACCAGGAATACTTTTTGCGCTTTCCTTTAAGCAACTTCCTGCCTTATATCTTGAAATACTCTTAGCTCCTCCTTCGTTCTAATCGACTCGAATCTCGGACTAGTATGACATTGAGCCTAGATATATACGGAGACTACATATATTGACCCACTGACTAATTGATGGCTTTTTGATGGTTACTACTAATCACTGTATAGTAAATACTGGGAGTTCCTATAAAAAATATTAAGTGTCTATACTGAGTATAGAAATAGAGTTGCACTAAGGTGAGTGCAAGTGTAGTCCAAGTGAGATGACTATACTATTGAAGTGCCAAATTAGGAGTGCCAAAGTATGTACTAAGTAGAATCCAAGTGACTGCCCATAGTTACCAAAAGTTGAGTGCCCTACATAAGTGCAACTATAGAGTGCCACTATATATTTTCACAAAACTTATATTCGTATAGCCTCCCTGAGTAGGAAAGCCCTAATATGGGTGTCTACCTAGGTAATAAGGTACTGAGGATCGTTGGTGTATATCTTACAATATTGCTAATATGCGCTTCCTTAGTAGTAAATATATATGTATAATTTTTTATTAAATCAATCAAAACTAGCGCTTACACTCGCCATAGACACTTATATAACACTAGCCCATAATAGCATTTACTACTTAACACGCTACAGGTCAACTTACACTTACTAATACTTCACTTACTAACTCGAAGATTCAAATCTTGTGCCTTCATCTTTGAAAGAAAATCTTTTGTTCTGTATGAAACATCATGTGTGTGTATACAGCCCTCATATTTGCAGACTGATAACCCTGTGAGAAATGCAGTCATTTCTATAATGTCTATTTCTCATCTAGATAATGAGCGCCACATTCCTGCGAGGACAGAGCCCGCCTCGCCCCCAGCACAATGGAATGCGAACGCACCACAACTCCGACGAGTGGACAAACGGACGTATGTAATGAATCATCTATATATAACTCATCATATAAAGTCTCGATTTGATATTCCGAATGAATATACAGATATTGATACATATGAAAATAACATTATATAGATCGATTTCAAGATTATTCATTATTTTCAATATATTCTCTAAGTCTCTTCATTTTAGTTTTGATTTATATAACAATAAATACATGCATAACGATACCCATTAATTTGCTTAAATAATAAAAATCTGAGTAACTACTTACCAGACCTATTTATTATTAAAGTCAAATATATATATACCTTATTAGCAATAATTATATGTTTACACTTTAAACATATTATCTGAATAATTATCTATATTTCACATTATAACCTCTTGCTCTGCTTTGAGGTGCTGAGGTTGCTAAGAATTGTAACCTGCTTGTATAAGATAGAATAAACATAATAATCAACTAGATTCTTGCACTTATAACAAATACATAAATTTTTATTAACGAATTACTACATCTACTATTTATAAATGCTAATTAATGACTATAATATATATATAGATAGTGGTAGATCGCTGAAACATCAAAGGGAGGCATTAGAGTAACCTAAACTTTGATAGAGCTGGCTAGTTTACACTATCATAACACGATCACTAGGCTAACTATTGAACTGCTCATTTATCTGAGAATCCAAGTATCCTCTCTTTGAATCATAACAACTGGGGTGAGTTTCAATAACAAAAAACCTGGACTTAAACTCTCTATTATCTAACGCGTTACTATCGACATTTAAGTCACAAATCATACGATAAATAAAATGCATTGTTGAGAAATGTAAGATTACACAGTGTGAAATAACCCGAAATGTACGTAGAGGTAATTGTATCCCTGATTATGTTTTTACTGTACATTTTTATACTTGACAGGAAGTTTACCAGTGTCTTGGTATCCTCAGATTCTATATCTCATCGATGTTTAGGCTTACTATGTTCTACATATGGCGTTCATGGCATTGAGCCTCAAGTTTTGTGTCGCTCTTCAAAACGTTTTTGTTTTTGAATCTCTCTCTCCCACTGCTTTAAACTCACAAATGCTTCACTCAATATCTCTAAGTCTCAGCAATTTAGAATTTCCGTTTTATTCCTCTTTATCTAATATGCTTATGCTCTTTCTCCATTTAATTATTATTATCTTATTCATTTATATAATTTATTAATAATTTTGAAATGATTGGTTTATTGGAGTTTTTATCTATTTTGAAATTCTAGATTCCTTATGAGTATATTTTGAACTTCTATGAGTATCATAATTATCATATCTTAGGAATTCTAATGGATTTACTTTATAGTATCATAACTCCAATAGTATCTCATTACTCCTAATACGACACAACACTAACATGCAATCAACCTAACCGAACAATTACATATACCACCTTATATTATAACACTATCAACTACACTTATACATTTCGGCTTCACAGTAACATCGGATTTGTTCATTCTTATAATCTACATGCAACAAACTCACCACAATCTATAGTAACATTTATATATTCTCAAAGACTCGTAACTAATTATAAACTCTATAACTCAAACACTACTTTCACTTTAGTGTCTGTCAACTTACACTCATTCAAGCATACTACTTTGATTCTCTACCTTAGAGCATCTTACTACCCCCTATATTTATACTTATATCATCGCACACACACGACTTACTAGTAAGCAAACATCACTAGAAATACAGCTCTCCACCACACCACATTGAAAACTTATCTGATTAGCACGATAAAAACCCATCTGACTAGATCACAGCCCGCAACATCCGGGACCACAATAGTTAAGTAACACCACCCCTCGTCCCTCTCAAACTCACTATGGGGCGCTAAAAACAGGATGTTAATATACCCACCATGTTATCAATTTGTAAAAATCATCTATTGTAACATTCAGCTTATAGTCACCTTTTGCAAAAAATATCTCACCAAATTTCTCATACGCCTTGATGTACTCACAAGTACCCTTCATGTAACAGACAGTCGCCCACCTTATCTCTTCAAACCAACGGAGTCTCCTGCAGTCATCAAATCTCGCTCCTCCGTAAACGCGTTGAAAATATAATAACCTGACTACTATCTCACTACTGAGACTAGGTTGTCTAGAATGCGATGCCCTGTGCTTACACTAAAATCTATTTCTGTAAATTTTTAAAAATCATAATATCGCTAAACGCTATCAGAACATTCAACAATTGACACCTAACATAGTGCATTAGTACAAAGCGTATTAACTACTAGCATCTTTTGACCTCCCTCGATCAAATCCAATAACTTCTCAATCATTTCTTGTTTCTCTACAAAAAATGTATTGGACGTAGAGGCCATCGCGCACTCGTGAGTACTGCAATCTTCTGTTGATGTTAATCACGCAGCATAGTATCACTCCTACATTACATCTCTTGGCACATAACTGTTATTATAATAAAATTAAAGATGTTGTCAGCCCTGGATACATGTGGAACAAATATCTCGCTCTTGAAGCGTTAATCTTTAGCGCATTGCGTGCACTAGTGCCCGATAAGTGACTGCTTCGACACTACTTATTAATCAAGACTTTATAATTATTGAGACAGAATTCATTTCTTCTGAATTCTCATTTTTCAGTCACTATTCTCATGTAGAAACAATTCTTCTTCTCTTTGTACTCCGACACATAAGACACACAATACAAAGAGTTGATTAGCCGGCCTAGATCTCTTCAGCCGAGTTAAAACGACGCTCTTTCTTCTATAAATTTATTGTTGATGAGAAACAACATTAAATTATGCTACTATAAATTCTAATGGGACATCCTATTTAATATCCCAGAGAGATCGACGAACCTTAAGAGACTCTGAGAAAACTGAGCACCAGACTTTGATAAAATACTATATCAAAGGCCTCTTGGACTTCTGACTCATCTACTTTGCATGGTGTTCGCGATATAAGACCATTAGCGGCTGCGTGATGATCACATAAAAGAACATAATCATAGTGAGCAATATGAAATGTATATAGGAATCATGCTTGGTAATGTAGGAATGTAAGGACAGAGTGAATGTATGAAAATACAAAAAAAGAACCAGGTAGACGTGATAGGAGTCACTTCCAAGTACCTGGACAACAACCTCTTTCTGTGAGGTATTCTCAACTCTGACATGTAAAAACATTGAGTTTCTCAAACTCTCACAAACCTAGACACCCTGTCTGTAACATCAGGCGCGAAGGATAGGCATCGTCTCTCTAGCAGCTTAATAATAAGCTGTTCTAATCAAATGTAATTGGAATCAAAAGTACTGCGTAAATAATGTTTGCATCTCTCACATAATAAGTCACGGTGATACACTAGGAATCGATCTCCGCGTCGAGAAACTCGAATGTCTAAGTTAGAGATCCTTCTTGATAAAATTAGAACGTCAGTACATTAGAGCACACTGCTGAGCTAAGTAAATGTTATTCATTATTCTCATATTCTCCATTAATAATATATCCAGTTCAATTATTTAAAATACACCTTTGTCTTAGTTTTCCCAACACTGTAACTAAACGGCAGCCCAGTACAAAAATCTTTCCTGTACTAAATTAAACTCGCTGAGTTTTGTGTGATAATTCTCCCACAAAAGCAAATATCTTAATTCTTTCTCCTATAATACCTCATAACTTTATTTCACATAAATGCGCGTAACCTTATAATTATTACCTAAATTTCTCACACTTAATGAATACGAATTCACTAATCTTATAAATACCTATAAATCGCTTACACACCTAGAATTTAAAGCTCAAATCCTCTAACAACTATCCTAGCAGCGCTCACGTCATGAACACTTCCTGACCCGTAATATCACGCAGCTAACTTCACACACTTCGACACTAGCCTGACTAGCGATGCTCGAAATCCAGTCGGCGCCTTAGCGCCGCCATAAATCCCTCAAGTTCTCTGTTTGAGAATCCAGACATGGTAGGAGGCACATAGGATTCCTTGCTGATGCACACCTCGAAATTAAATAATATGATATAGTAGGATATTGTAGCTGTTATAAAAAAACTACAAGTAGAAGGGTTTGTGTGGTCGTCTGGCTGGGAAAGTGATCGAACAATAACACTGAATATCTTTTATTAAATGCAAAAAATAAACTTACTAAATGCAAAAAATAAACATACCATATGCATATAATAAATCAAAGCAATAATAAAAAAACAAGAAGCAAAATATAATAACGACAATTATGAATAGATTGAATGTGTTGTAGCAAAGATATCTAATGTTGTAAAAATTAGAATTCATATTGGACCCGTTTCATGTTACAATTGAAATTCCTAGGTAATTTAGGCAGGTGTTTGAGGTATTTTCTTTGTTCACCTCAAAAAAAGTTACATTCTGGTGTAGCAATAAAGCGCAGTTCAACTTAGCTACATCGTTTCAAGTTATAACAAAGAAATCTAAAGTGGAAAAAATAGCATAACGTAAATCATTCAGTAATAATTGACTCCTGGTAATAGGCAGGTGAATATTTCTTGGGAGAACTCTAAAAACTTACACTGTGTAAAAATAAAGCTAGAGCTAGTAATGTTTAATGTTATAAAAGAAATCAATAAAATTAGCATTCATCAAATCACTTCAGTAATAATGGACCCAGTAATTAGCAGGTTTGGGTATTCTTGACGAACCTAACATACTTTACACTTCTGATTTGTGGTACAATAATCAGCGTATCACCTAGTAACGCTAAGTATAGCCAAGAAACATATTTGAAAAAAACATCATAACCTGCATGTAGTTATATTGGACCCATAAATAGCAGGTGTTCAGTACCTTGAAAACTAACACTCTGGTGGATGACAAACAAGCGTAGTCGAGCTTAGGTAATCGTTATAAGTGTAATAACAAATAAGTATGAAATCAGTTCTCCAAAAACATTCGAGTTAATATATTTTGCAGTCTAATTTCGTTTGAGGTATCTTTGAAGAACTCTTAAAACTACATTCTGGAGCAATAATATTCAAGGTGATTTTTAAAAAAGTAAGTAAAAAAGAAACAAAAAAATTTGTATCATTCAATTTTCTTTACAATTTGACTCCTATTAAAGATGCAGTGTGAGATAGAATGAAGAACTTAAAATCTACATTCGCCTAGATAAAGCGTAGCAACTTAGTAATCGTTTTAAAACGTTTGATAAACGAAAGACTAAAAGTGAAAAATGATATACAAACACTCATGTAAAATTGACCCTAGTATTAGGCAGTGTGAATATTCATTAAAGACTCTAAATACTTACATTTTGTGAGCAATAAACGAAGCGCTAGAGAAGCTTAAGTGTTATAAGCGAAAAATCAAAGTAAAAAATAGCATTATACAAACACTTCTGTAAAAATTGACCCTAGTAATTAGCCAGGTTTGGGGAAATCTTTTGAAAAACTCAAAATACTATTGCTACTTCTTCTAATCCAGCTTAGGTATATCGTTTTAAAGGTTATAACAAAGAAATCATAGTAAAAAAATTACAGTCAACTAATACTTCATAAAAGACCCTAGAATTAGGATTGAGACCCTTGAGAACCTAAATATTAATCTGGTCAATAAAGCGAGTCGACTTATATACGTTAAGTTTAACAAAGATGCTAATGAACCAAATTTACATCAATAAATCACTTTCATAATAATGACTCTAGAATTAGGAAGTGTTTGAGGGTACTTCTTTGAAAACCTCAAATACTCATCGGACATAACGTCGTAAGTTGAGCTCAGGAAATCTTTAAGTGTAGAAGAAACTAAAGTAAAAACTATAATCTTTTATATTTCATATCAAATATCAACCTAGTAATTTAGCAGGTGTTTAGTACTACATTAAAGAACTCTAAAATACTTACATCCGGTGTAGCAAAAAGCGTAGTCGAGCTTATAAGACTAAGGTGTAAACAAAGAAATAAGTCAGCTATACAGCAAAACCAAACAACTCGGAATGCAAGCGCAAAAAAACAAGTAACTAAATTTCTTGAAAACCTAAAACTTAATTTTGAATCACAATAATTTGTTTAAACAACAATCTAAATGAAAATTTTCTAAGACAAATCATCATAAACATTGGACTCCTATAATAAGGCAGTGTTTGAGATCAAAGACTCTAGAAATTAAATGGTAGCAAATAAAGCGTAGGTTCCTTAGTATATCGTTTTTAAGCTAAACAAAGAAGTAAAGTTGATACGATCATAGTAACAAAAAAAATGGCTTGAAAGAAGTCGTTTATTTTTTTAATATCTTAAAACTTCATCTGGTGAGCATAAAGCGATTACTAAAGTAATCGTAAAGTGTTGCATCAAAGAAATAAATTTCCAAAAGACCACAAACAATCGATGATTAAAATTAGCCTAGCTTTTTCGGCAAAGGTGTTTGAGTACTTCTTTAAAGAACCTAAATACTACATCTGTGTAGCAAGAAGCGAGTCGAGCTAGTATATCGTTAATGTATAACTAAGAAACTAAAGTTTAAAATTAGTCATTCATACAATCACTTCAGTAATAATTGGACCCCAGGTATAGCAGTTGAGTACTGAAAACCAATACTACATCTCCTGCAATTAAAGCGTGTCAACTAGATACGTTTAATGTTAAACAAAGAACTCTAAATTTAAAAAAAAATAAGCATAACAATCACATCATGTAAAATTTGGATCCTATAATATTAGGCAGGGTTGGAAATTGCTTGAAAACTAAAACTACATTCGGTTACATAAAGCGACAGTCGACTTAGATACGTTTTAAGTTTATAACAAGAAATTAAGGGAAAATACTAGCATTCAACTAACAGCTCTCATTAATATATGACCCTAGTAATAGCAGTCTTGGAGTATTCTTGGAAAACCAAAAATTACACGGGTACAATAAGCGACCGAGCTTAGGTATACATCGTAAGTATAGCAAAAGAAATCTATATTGAAAAAATAAGCATCATACAAATACTTCATGTAATAATTGGACCGTTATTTAGGAGGTGTGGAGTATCTTCTTGGAACTAAAAGACTACATTCGTAGCATAAAACGTATCGGCTAGTATAAGTGTAGTTATGACAAAGAATCAAAGATGAAAAAAATTACATTCATACTAAATCACTTGCAAGAATAATTTGACCCAGTAATTTAGAGTGTGGAGGTATCTTCTTGAAAACTGCTAAAAACTACATCTGTGGTAGCAATAAGCCTAGTCAGCTATAAATTCGTTAATTAACGAGAAAGATCTAAAGTGAAAAATTAGCATTCATCAAAATCACTTTCATGTAATAGGACTCCTAGTACTTAGGCAGTTTAGGTATCTTCTTTGAAGACCAAAATACTTCCATCTGGTGTACAATTAACCAACTCCGTATTTGAATCTTGAGTATAAAAAGAATTAAAGTTGAAAAAATAGCATCATACTAATACTCATGTATAACTGAAGCCTCAATTGCAGTGTTGAGGTATTTTAAGAACTCTAAAATACTTACATGCTGGTGTACAAAAGCGAGTCGACTCAGTATATGCGTTTATATGTTTAAAAAGAAATTCTAAAGTTAAAAAAATTAGCAATTCAACAAATCACTCAGAATATTGACCCTAGTAATATAATGCAGTGTTTGAGATCTCTTTGACAGAACCAAATCTCTACATCGTGGTAGCAATAAGTGTCGAGGCTTAGGTATACGTTTTAATGTGATACAAAGAAATGTAAAGTGAAAAAATTAGCCTTCATACTAAATCACTCATAATACACTAATCCCTAGTAAATTAGCAGGGTTTGAGATCTTTTGAAAACCTAAAAGCATCGTGTACAAAGGTAGTCCTTAGTAAAATGTTAATTAAACAAAGAAACTAAAGTTGAAAAAAATACCATCATACTAAATCACTGTCATGTAATAATTGGACTCCAGTATTTGAGGGAGTGTTGAGGATCTTCTTTAAGACTCTAAAAGAACTTTACATTCTGGTTAGCAATATAAGCGTATCGAGCTAGGTATAGTTTAAGTTATAACTAAAAAATCTAAGTGAAAAAAGCATCTACAAATCACTTCAGTAATAAATTGACTCCCCACGTAATGTACATTGTTGAGGTATCTTTGAAGACCAAAATACTCAACATCTCCTGGCAAAAAGCGTTGCACAGCTAGAATACGTTTAGAGTTAAACAAAAGAACTCTAATGTCAAAAAATTAGCATTAACTAAATCACTTCATGTAATAATGGACTCCAGGTAAGTAGCAGGTTGAAGTATTTTCTTGAAGAATCTAACATACTTACATCCTGTTAGCAATAAAGCGTATCCCGAGCTAGTATCATCGTTAAGTTTATAACAAAGAAATTAAAGTTAAAAATAGCAATCATACTAAATCACTTTCATGTAATAAATGGACTCCTGTAATTGGGCAGGTGGAGATTCTTGGAAAACTTTAAAAATACTTAATTTGTGAGCAATAAAGCGTATCGACTTAGTATATCGTTTAAGGTGACAAAGAATCAAGGTTGAGAAAAATACATCATACAATCAGTTCAGTAAAAGGACCTAGG